>JAUIRK010001050.1:600000-770365 GCA_030549495.1 Nectonema munidae | reverse complement strand
AATATTGGAACTAAGATAACAGAGCTAAGTAGCCTGTCTACCAACTCTGGTTTATCATCTAAAAGTCAATTATCGTATAGCCAAGTAGTTGAAAATAGTTCTAAAACCAAGAAAGTCTATAATTATAAGCCTTCTTTATCAGTTAAGATTCCCAAGTTTTTTGATAATTCTAATGAAAATTTTACATCATGTATAAACAAAAAACTTAAGCCAGCCTATAATAAACTGTGTTTAAAAAACTGTAAAAAGACTAATGATAATTCTTTAATTCTTGAGACCTCTAATGATAATAATTTAGTTCATCTTAAATCTGTCTTAACTGCTAATTACTTCGAATTTGAAGATGTAAAACAAAAATTGCCTTATTTTTGTTTGAAAAATATCCCAAATGAGATGAATTTTGACAAAATAAAGGAATTTATCTCTAGTCAGAATAATATAAAATTAGAAGATATTTTAAACATGTTTAAGCTACCAACCATTTCTAAGTCGCATTATAATATAGCTATTAAGTTTAGTAAGGCATCGATCAAGTTATTATTTCCCAATAAACATATATATATTGGATGTTATGCATTTAATTTAGAACTTCTTCGTTCATTTATTAAAATTTGTTATAAATGTAACAAGTTTGATCATATTGCTTCAGATTGCAGATCCAGTACACCCGTTTGTAGATATTGTAGTTTAGATCATTCTTCTAAAGACTGTTGTAAATCAAATCCTGTTATCTGTTCTAGATGTTCAAGTTTTAAATTACCTTTTTCACATATATGCAACTCTAGTGACTGTACATCCCTTAATTCTGAAAAAGAAAAGCGTAATATAATGAACGAATTGAATCTTAAGTATATTTTAGATGAATATTAATGATGTCATTTCCTTGAATGAAAGTAATAATTTTTCTTGTAGTTTAAATTGTCGTAAGAGTATTAATAAACTAATGAAATTTGATGAATTTTCTAACTGTAATGAAAAAAATTTTTGACTTGTTTTTCGCTTCACATTTTAAAGACCAGTGTATGTTATATGACTTTAATTCATCTAAATTTGCCAATCTATATACAAATTTAAACTTGTTTAATTTTAATGTAATTAGTCTTAACATCCAATCCCTGAAACCAAAATATGATTTGTTAAAATATCTGATTTCCATATTCGAATCACATAACAATTATCCTCTTCACGTCATTTGTCTTCAGGAACTTTGGATAGATAAAATTAAATTTAGATCCTTCGAAATAGAAAACTATAAGTTTGTTTTTATGCCACCTATGCTTAGCTCTCATAGCGGATTAGGATTTTATGTTCATAATAGTGTAAAATTCACAATTTGCAATAGTGTTCACTCTAGCAATTTTTTTGAAGTTTTTACCATTTCTATTTCATTAGATAAATATAACAGCATATTTATTAACAATATTTATCGTAAGCCCACATTAGTTCATAGCAATATTGAAGCATTCTTCTATGACTTTGAGTATTTCCTGACTAATTATAAGCATGATTTCAAATCGAGTGTTTTTTTAGGTGATTTTAATTTTGATCTTCGCAAAATTGATAATGACAGATTTGTCCAAGCCTTTATGGATATTATGCTGTCATATGGTTTTCAACCGTTAATATCTAAATTAACAAGACCTAACAGTGAAACTATATTAGATAATATATACGCTCCGACATCTTATTATCAAAACAAAGCTTTTAATATTTTATTTGATATATCCGATCACCTACCTATTTTAGCGACATTTAAAGTTTCGTTTAACATTAACAAGTACCCATTAAAAAAAAGTTTGATAAAAATTCCTTTTTGCTTGATATTGCTAATTTTAATTGGTATCACTACCTGAAGCATGACTTTGACAATCCTAATAATTATTTTGAAAAATTTAATACTATGCTTTCAAGCTTTGTAAATAGCAATACAAAACTGATAAAATCAAGTAGAGCGTCTTATTATACCAACCCTAAAAATCCCTGGATTGACAAACATATACTGAATTTAATTAGACAACGTAATTTGATTTTTTTAAACTGAAGACCAAATTTTGTACTGATTTGAAACATAAGTATATTTCAATTAGAAATGAAATAAAATATAAGATTAAATCACTAAAAATTCAATTTTTCAAGGAAACATTTTCGAATAAGTCATGTCCTAAACAAATTTGGCAAGAGATTAATAAATTGATCAATCCCTCTATTGATTCGAATATTGTGTTGAGAATTGACAATAAATTGATTGATAATAGTCATACTATATCTAACTATTTTAATTATAAGTTTTCTCATTCTATCGCATGTTCTAAACCTGTAGGTGACTTCTCAAATTATGTGAAGCAATCTTCCATCCACTTTGACTACCAAAAGTTTTCCATGAATGACATTCTTTTAGCAGTAAAAGATATCAAAATGAATCATTCTGCTGATGCTTACGGTCTCTCAATTTCTCATATAAAAATTTGTATTAATATTATTGCTAAATTCATGTTAATTGGCTACAATTCTTGCTTGGAATATTCCATTTTCCCTGATTCTTTTAAACTTAGCATAGTTCACCCAATCTTCAAAAAAGGGGATAAAAATAACCCAGACAATTACCGCCCTATCTCTATAGTACCAATTTTGTCTAAAATATTTGAAAAGTTATTGTATTCTCAACTAGTTTCTTTTTTTGAAAGTAATGAAATACTATATAAATTTCAATTTGGCTTCCGTAATCTCCACAACACACAGTCACTTCTTATTTGTTTAATCGATGAAATTATTCAGAATTTTGAGTCAGGTCAAAGTGTGCTTACATTTTTCATTGATTTCTCAAGAGCCTTTGATAATGTTTCTCACTCTATTTTACTGAAAAAACTTGCCCTTTATGGTATCGGCACTAAATCTCTATCTCTTTTATCTTCTTACTTTTACCATAGACGCCAAACAGTAATTGTTGATAAATTTCATTCTAACGTTTTGCCCGTCACGTGTGGGGTTCCACAGGGTTCGATACTCGGCCCGTTGATGATTCTTATATATCTAAATGATATACATAATTCAAATGTTCATTTAAAATTTTTCATATTCGCTGATGATTTAACTATAACCTTACCCATTGCACACAATAAAACTCTAGAATACGTTATACAGCAAACGGATAAACTTTTTGAGTGGTGTCAAGCTAACTGTATGACGATTAATTACGAAAAATCCAAGGCTATGCTTTTTAATAGGAAAAAATCTCTAAAGCTTGACTTTTCTAATTTTGTTTTTGATCTAGTTAAAAGTTACACTTTATTAGGCATAGTTATAGATGATGATTTAAAATGGAAGCGACACATTTCATATACTAACACTAAATTAAGTAAAATCATAGGTATTTTTAAATGTTATAATAATTTCTTTCCTACAGACACTAAAATTTTGTTATATAATTCATTTTTTCTATCATATATAAATTATGGCATACTAGTTTGGGGACACCAAAATCTTTCTTTACTATATAAGTCACAAAAAAAAGTTTTAAGACTAATTTTTAATACACATTATATCGCGCATACTGATGAGCTTTTTTATAAATCAAACATATTGAAAATTGCTGACCTATTTTATTATAACCTACTACTTTTTACCTATAAACTATTTAACAATTATCTACCTAAAATATTTAACTCTTTCATTTGTTTTAACGATGATCTTAATATGTATTATAATTTACGTGACAATAATAAAGCAGTGATGCCATTTTATAAAACCAAAGCAAATTCCCAGTCTATTAAATATAAATTACCACATTGTTGGAACTCCATCCTACCTAATTCATGCTATATATACATGCCCATCAGTCTCTTCAAAAAAACAATTAAACAACATTATATAAATCATTATAATACTCAGTGTAATATAAAAAAATGTTTTTCTTGTCATCGAACCTAAATATACGTTATAAATGTATATCCGTCATTTATGTGCATAATACTTACATATATATACTCAATTTAATTTATATAAATACATATATCTATGTAATTTGTTTGTCTTATCATCCTTTCTGGAAATTTTGAAATTGTAATTTTTATATCAATGCTATGATATACATAGTTACTAACGTAATGTTTGGGTTGTTTTCTTTCCAGCGGCTTTCTGGCCTTTAGAAGCTCCTGCTCTCAAATATAAAAAGAGATTTTTATATCAAATTTCAATATTTTATTTTACTATAATGTACTTTGTGTGCTATCATGTTGATTTTTGTTGCGAATAAATTCTTTTCTTCTTCTTCTTCTTCTTCATTATCCGAAAGTGTAGATTTTCACTAGCGACTTCAATTATAATCTTTTTGATTTTAATACTTCGTTTTCTGTTGTATCATTCTTCAATGCTTTTCACTCCCACTCATTTTTTCCCACCATAACTAAGATGACTTACCCATCTTCGCAAACGTTATTATATAATTTTTTCATACATAGTTCATCTTTTAACTATAGAAGTTTTATATTTGAAACTTGCATTTCTGATCACTATCCAATCATTTTGTCTCTAAAAACAGGCTTTGTTAATTATAAACGTTTAACAAAACACTTCTTCAATTCTAATAAATTTATCGAAAGAATTAAACATTTTGATTGGATGTCTTTGATATATATCTCTGAAAATCCTGAAGTAATCGCTAACAGTTTTATTAAGCAGTTTTCTGAGGATATTAACAGGTGTACGACTACTAAAGAAATCAAGAATAAATCTAAATACAATATAAGATTAAATGGATGGATTACGGAAGAGTTGCTTGTACTTATTCCTAAAAGAGATGATAAACTCCATATGAAGTTGAAGCTGATCTCTAACAAAAATTTAAAGCATGAGTTTTATTATTTGCGAAATGAAATCAAGCATAGGATAAGAAGATTAAAATAAGAGTATTACAATAATATATTTGATAAATGTAATTCATCTAAAGACACTTGGAAAGTAATTAATTCTATTATCAAAAAAGAGAAACAAAATATAAAATCAGTTTTATCTAACGGCAAAGTAGTATTTAACGATATCGACATTGTCAATTCTTTTAATCAACACTTTATAGAACATAGTATAGATAAAAACCTTAATTTTGATAAAATTGATGCTACCATGCCTAGTGTTAACCAAGTATTCAGCTTTATATTATCTCTGTAAATGACATAATTCTGGCAATAAACGAACTGAAAAATAATGATTCCAAAGATATATATGGCATATGTGTTAATCATATTAAAATGTCGAAAAACTATATTTGTCTTTTCCTGTATAATTTTTTCAATCTATGTCTTTATAACTCTGTATTTCGATCTTGCTTTAAAATATCTAAATTTGTTCTAGTTCACAAAAAAAGGAGGCAAATTAGTTTTATTAAACTACAGATCAATAAGTTTAGTAAGTGTATTTTCAAAAAATTTTGAGAAAATTATCTTCAAAAGAGTTTATTCCTATTTTTCTTCAAACGGTTTGTTTTATGATAAACAATTTTGTTTTAAAAAGTTCCACTCAACACAACATTTGCACACTTTTTTTCTTGATTCTATAATTTCCTCTTTAGATAAAAATGAAGCAGTTGTATATATTTTTTCGATCTTTCAAGAGCTTTCGATGTAATTCCACATTCTCTCCTTCTGTACAAATTGAAAAGATATGGTTTTCATTGTCAGTCTTTGTTACTTTTTCGATCATATCTTGAAAAAAGGAAACAAAAAGTGTGTATAAATAATATTTTTTTAGATGAACGTACGGTGGATTCAGGCGTGCCTCAGGAATCTCTTCTAGGGCCGCTTCTTTTCACAATTTTTATCAATGATTTGCATTTTTCAAATTACAATACTCTTCATCTTCTTTATGCTGATGATTTGACGTTACTTTTGAAATTGAATGACTCTGTCATTAATGAATTTGGAAGTTATGATAAGTTCATGGATATTTCAGTAAATACTGTTTTCGAATTGTGTAGTTTTAATGGACTATTACTTAATAGATCAAAATCAAAAGCTATGTATTTTTCAAACTCAAAAACAAAAAAAGTAAATCTTGATAAGTATGGAATCGATATAGTCACACAATTTAAGTTGCTTGGTATTTTACTGAGTGATAACCTAAAATAGGATAAACACTTAGAACAAATAAATAGCAAAATTAATAGTATTATTGGAATATTGAAACATACACAGTATTTATTTTCAAGCAAAATGAGGTTAAAAGCTTATAAGTCTCTTTTACTCCCACATCTTTACTACAGTGTTCATAATTGGGGTTATCGAGATTTTGAGGTATTATTAAGGAATATATATATATCATTATAAATAAATATATATATGTGCACTTCACACTTCAATAACCTTCCGTAAAATTTTTTTTGAATACATTTTTTTCTCTCTCTCTCTCTTATATGAAAAATATCTTCCTCTCAATAAGCTTCTGATGATAAGGTTCTCATTTTTATAAATAATTCAAAGAATATTGAAGATGATATGAAATTCTATTTTCGGTATTTGCTTATTAGATTCTCTCTGATATTAGAACTTTTTCAAAAAAATCAAATCTACATAGACAGATAAATTGTTCCACAACTCATTGATTTGAAAAATATCTTTGAATTAAAATCTTCTTTAAAACATTATCCTTAACAAGAATCTTGGCTACAATAGATTTTTCTCTGAAAAAGCCAAAATTATTCTTTTTTTTCCAACCACATATTTACTTTAAAATATTTTGGAGTTGTCCAATGTGTAATACAAAAATAAAAATAGTTTCGATATCGTGGAAAAAGGACAACTTTCACATTATATGAGTGTAATCGAGAAGTTTACAAAGATGCATCAAAATAATTCTTTTCTTAAACTTTATGCAGAGTGTACATTCATCTTTTAATTGAAATTGTTTAAAGTGATTTTTTTACAATATATATACTAAGCAAAAATTTTCAGAGAAGTTCCATGAGAGGATAAACTCGTAAAAATGTGTTGATACATAGTAAATGTTTGAGAATCACAGACTACATATTATATATTTTTTAAAATTTTTTTTAGCATATGTCATTTTGAATATTTATTATATTTTAATGTAAAACATAACAAGTTAAAATTGAAATATTATATATTGTATGCGTAATTACAGACAAAAAGTTAAGGTCTTCGATTATGATATCAGAACTATAGGGAGTTCTCATCTATGTTTGAAAGCGCAAGACTAAATCACAAAAATCATTACATGTTGTTATATTAAACTTTATGTAATTCAAAAAAAGTTTTGAAAATGATTTTCAATTTAAACGTTAGACATCCGTCTGATAAACTTTTTACTGATGCTAAGTTATTGAAAGTAAAAGATATATATGAACTAAAATTATGTGTTTTTTGTTTCAAATTAATTTGTAATTTGATTCCAACAAGTTTGACAGATCGCTTAACTCCAAACTCAAAGTCTCATGATCTAAGATCAAATCGAAATCTATATCTACCCCAGTACAGTAGAAAATCTTCGAAACAGTCTTTCGTATGGAAAATTTCAAAATTTTGGAACTGTAACAAAAATAGTTTACTTTTGGTGGAGTCTTTTAAACAACTAAAGATTGAATATAAAACCTTCTTACTTGATAATTATATAACTATATAGCTTTATTTTGTACGTACGTTATATGTTGAGTAAATTCATGTTTCAATTATCTGTATAAATAGATTTATTTATGTTTCAAATATCGGTTTATATTGATTTATTTGTTTGTGTGTGTTTAACTCACTGTTTATATATATATATATATATTTTGCTAATATGTTTTCTACCTAATTGTGTTTATAAAATTTCCATTATTGTTTATTATTCTCAAATTTTTGGTAGTTTATCTCTTCAAGCGGGCTTGATGTGCCTTTTGAGAAAACCTTCGAATTTTCTTTTCTTCTTTTTTTTTTAAGTTTGTTAAATAAATTTCTCTCTCTCTCTCTCCCTCTCTCTCTCTCTTAAATTAGCATGTCTAGATAAATAGAAAACTCCATTTGATAAATCAGAAATTTATTTATATATGAACACCAAACAATTCTAACAAAACATGAATGGCAAAAATATTTTTCCCTTTTTAAAATCGAATTACCTATTTAAAAAGCATCTTCTTTGTTGTTCAAATTTATCTAAAGAACAACCATTAAAAATTTTAAAAACTCTAAAGACAGAGCATGATATCAAAAAATATGAAAAAGAACAAAAGTCCTTCAAAGATCCTTTTCTTCTGAATCTTTTTAAAGGAAAATATGATAAGGTTTTTAGTTTTATACTTTAATTTCATAAAATAAATATTGTCTATTCATTTTATTTGTTTATAAAAATAAAATTAGACACTATTATATTTATCTTTCCATTAGTGCCTATACTAAAATTATTTTAATGTGTTGCAAAATTTTATTGTATCTACTCTAAAAATATTTATTAATGTATTCATTTTCTTAAATCAAAATTTGTTGTATGAACTTTTTTTTTTTAAATATTTTTATTCATGAAAAATGAAAAGACCATTTTTTTCCCAGTTGTGAGTCTATGAACAGTGGCGATTCTAAGTTTTTAAAAGTAGGGGGCTGTGTCATGGCTAATGTTTTGTTAGATAACAGTTAAAAATTTTTTAACGCAAAAATGCTCTTCTAACTTCAGATATAGCTCGGTTTATTTTTTTTGTATCTAGAAACATTGAAATTTTGGTAAGGGTTTTAAAATCTCAATTTTTTTTTCTTTGAAATAAAATAAGCAAATATAGAATATTTTTGAAAGTTTTTTTGTTTAATTTATCCTTTTACAAGTTTAAAAAACGGGGGGGGGGTGGGGGGCTCTCTAACTTCCCCTTAAATTCTCCACTGCCTATGACCCCCATAATTTAAATATATTTATTGTGAATTTTTCATCTCCTAGTTGTTTATTTTAATTTTCCTCACCATAGTACCATTAACGCCGTTATCATAACAATTCTATCTTTAAAGACCTTTTGGTTTATATAACATAAAACTGATCACAAATTCATTGATTAAAAATTTTTGATATTTTAAATAATTGAGGGAAATCACCTTCAAATTTTAACCTTTTGTGCTCCTGATCTGTCCAAATTTTAAAAGCAATAATAATTAAAGACTATGTTCTAACTTGATTTTGTAAGATTTGTACCGAATTAAAATGGTAAAAGTAACTGATATTTATCATTTTAGGATAACCTTGGTTATAGATAATCAAAACGAAGATTTTTGATATAAAGTTTGGATAAAATTTATATAAATTGAAAATTGTATAATGTATGTATATTATTTCCAAAAATTTTAGTTCAATACTATCACGTATATTTGGATGCGAAATATTAATAATTTGATCTATTTGAGTTTTCCTAAATAGGGATGACTAAATAACTTTTTTGCTCTCTATGAAGGCTATCTGAGTAACCAGTGTTTAATTATTAAAAAAACTAAATTTTATGAAAAAGAAATTTCTTCCTTGATATTGATGTACTTTTTAAAAACCGATAATATATATCCTACAAAACAAGTTGTTGAAGAGTGAGTGGAGACAACCCCTCATAATTGTTAGCCATTTTCTTTGAAAATCTTAAAAGGATAAATACGTGCCACAACCCCTCACATTTTTTTTCATTATAATCAATTACATATTACTAACATATGCAAAGATTGTCCTCTCTAATTAATTTGATATTTTATTAAAATAAAGTCAGCTGTGTATGATCAGATTTGATATAATAGCAATGGAGAGAGAAAACTTAAAATTTTTTTTTTAAATATTTATTTTCATTTACACACTACAACAGTATACAGATATCTTGTTCTTGTATATTTAATTAGATACTTTTTTTATAATAATTTCTTCGTGTATGATTTGGTATAATAAAAATGAAGAGAAAACTGGATAAAATTCTTTGTGTTTAGAGATTGAAAAAATCAATTTCTAATGATCTCTAAAAGTTATATTATTCTGAGTGTTATAAAATTTCACATAAGTTTTTTTAGTGAAGGGATATAAACCTTAGTATACTTTTATTTTTTAGTGTCATGAGAAAAATTTAGATGAGAAAAAATAGAATCAAAGTAAATTGAATGTAATCGATATTTATTTTTTTCCTGCTAAATTTATATTGTATCTATAAATTAAATTCTTTTCTAATTAAAAAGCGAAAAATTTGAATAATTTTTTTACATATAATTTAGAAAGCTTTTTTTTTATATCATTTCAATAATTTTTAAAATAAAAGAGATTTCACTATTTTGAATATTACTAGAATTACCACAATGTGTTTCTCATAATATTTGAATAATCTTGTTACACATCAACGTTATTTCAACCATAACTATTTATATTATATATTTTTTCTATATTTTAAGGACATACTAATTTATCCAGAAATTACCCAAAAAGAGATACTGAATTTAAGAGAATTCAGCAATATTATTGAACTTATGCTTTCTACAAAAGGTATGCTAAATTTTGATTTTAATTCTTTTTAGATAAAAGAAAAAGGACATGTTTTATTCATATATAACAGTAAGAAAGTAAGTACAGTAGAACCTCGAGTATCCGAACACATTTGGAGACAAAAAAAATTGTTCGGATAAGTCAAAACAATGAAAAATGTGGTCTAAATCTAAATCAGGAAAAAACAAATTTAAAAACAAACAGATCATTTTGTTTTTAAAATAGTTAATAGTAAAATATTTGTTGCCTTTAAAAATTTCTATAAATATTAAAAGAATTAATATTTTTTACACTATCTAAAAAGTTGAGTATGTTAAGTTTATTTCTAGAGAAATAATATATTCAACGAATTTAGGAATTAAATAGATTTAAAAAAGATTTAATTGTTTGTTGTTTTAGATTAGATGATCTATTACGTCCTGCTTTTTCTCGTATCGTAGTAATCGTAAATCAGCATGATTGTCTGCTTCTGTTATCCATAATTTCTACAGCTTCTGAATCAGATGGTACAGAACTAGAATTGCAATAAAAGTCATATTCACTTGAGTCTGATTCACTTATTTCTTGATCAGCTGAATATTGATAAATGCCAATATTTTCCTCTCACACCATTTTTCAACTTCATTAATGTTGATGTTTGATTGTTTATGAAGTTGCTTAAGTAAATTTTGCAATTCTTCAAAGGTAACTTCATTATCAATAGTTTTGTGCTCTCAAGGTTATTTGTTGATTGAAAAAAATTCCTCTGTTCCAAACTTTTCTATTGTTTCTGAAGTTATAAAAGATCATGCTTTATCAATCAAATACAACGAATCTTTGATAGGAAAACTTTTTTGAAGATCATATAAATTTTTTTCTGATCAAGATTGTTCTGAAATTTGCTTTCTATAATGTTTTTTGAACGTGACAATGATTCCTCTATCCATCGGATGGAAAATACAGCTTGTATTTTTTGGTAAAAATATACATTCAAATTGTCCTCCTTTGTTTGGACTATTTGTACATCTTGATGAGCAGGACAGGTATCAATAAGCAGCAAGGCACTTTGATTTTTTTCTTTAAATGTTGTTTAACAGTTAGAACAAATTCTTTAAGAAGCCAAACTTCAAAAAGAATGTGATAGCTGAGAATTGCAAACGACAGACAAGTTTTTTCGATTAACATGTTTAAGACATATAGACATAGAGTTTGATTTAATGAGATCCATCTGCATTTGTTACTAAAAGTATAGTTAAACTGTCTTTGAATTTTTTGTGTCCAGAAATAGTTTTTTCAGTATTAGAAATCAAGGTTTTATTGTGAACACAGCGCCAGAATAAACCTGTCTCGCCCGCACTATAAATCTATCCTTGATATAAATTATTTTCTTGCATAAGTAAATTCAAGGTGTGCTTAAAATTTTGCTTCTACCAAACATTATCTTTCTTTTTTCTTGTCATCCAAAGAAAAAATATTACGTTTTCCCTTTATAATTTTCTCAGACATTTTGAAAGTTAGTAAAAACTATATGAAAAGCAAAGACAAACGAAAATCAAATATAAAATAAGTCTTAATTTTAAAATAAATAATTCAACTTTTAAGCCTAGTGATTTTTTGTAATCATATATCTTTCAAATTTTTACCTAAAATAAAAATTGTTATGTTTATGGGGGACATGTGAGTTTTTCGGATACGCGAAAATTGGGATATTCGAGGTTTCACTGTAATTGGAGTTCTTCAATTTCATAAATAATACATTTAGTGAGGATTAGTGTTCTTCAAATGCTTGAGTTGGGAGTAGTGCGCCATAACCTGATTATCACTGGGTAATATTCAAGAGTTGCTATGTTATTCGATATTGATATTAATTTAGCCTTATCATCCTCTCTCCATGTTGTGGGAACCCACACAACTTGACTTGAATAGTGGCCGTTGTGTAGAATGATATGAATAATTTTGTCCATGAAGGGGTTGAATAGGAAGTGACCTCTGGTAGTTGAGTTGATTAAATTGTATGCGGTTAGGTGACTCTGAGTGAAGCGAACTAGACATCTTCCAACGCTTTTGTGAGGCCACCAGATGGCCAAGTATACTAAGAAAAGTAATTCGTTGAGCAGAAAAACTTCTAACATCAACAAACCCTGGCTTTTTGAGTATAGTTGAATCCTCAATTTCTTCACTTCCGCGAAGAGACTTTCAAATTTTTTATTAGATTCAAAGTTTAGAGCATGTATTGATGTCGATAGCATAGAACTAATATCGATGTAAATTGAAATAAAGTAAACAGAATGAGGATTTTTGGCATGCTTAATTCAAAAAATGGTTTAAGAAGATTTAAATCAATAAGATTTCCTACAACAAAGCAAACATTAAGAAAGTCAAACTGAATATAAAATCTATAAATCACAGCTATTACTACATTTTTAAATCTTTGTGTTCTTCAAGATACTTTAAGATTTTGTTTTTACTCATTTGCTATAAAAGTTTTACTCATTTTTCATGTGCAATGCCGTAATTATTTTCAATACCAAATTTTGCGAACATTTGTGTCGAAAGGCGGCATATTACACCAAGAATGCATTCGAATATATAAATACTTGAATTATTCTCCCTTTAAAAAATTTGCCATTTGAATTGTTTAATTCCAAATCATTTGTAGTGGAAAGGAAAGCGTTAGTCCTAAGGTGAATCAGACAATCCGTTCAAGTTTGATCATTCGTATTAACGCAAATTTGTTATCCAGATTCTGTTCACAGTATAGATTGGGGGTGGCCAACCCATGGCGCATGCGCCAAGGCAAATGGTGTATTCTAGAATGGGGCATAGTATAAATCTCCCATTCAAAACGACCTTGTATTTAATTCCAAACTTCAATAAATTTTAAATAAAATGATTTTCATATTAAAATTTTAATTTTTAAAAATTGCAATTTTGCAGTTGTAGATAAATTATAAAAAATAAAAATTTAAGAAGAAGAAGAAGAATGAATGAATGAATTTATTTGCAACACTACATTAACCCGTTATCGACCAGAATAATCAGACGATATCTGATGCAAAGCATGGGTAAACGGAATAAAAGGGCAGATACTTCATCATACCATCTTGCAGCAAAAGAGAGATGCAATTAGATTGAGTAGCATGACGTACATTTCATTTAACATTGCTTTCATTGCTATTATGACTATGCACATTGCACATGCAGTCTTTACAATGTGTGGCATTTGTTCTCTTGCATAGCGTAATAATATGTAAAATTGAAAACATAAATTGTGAACTTATATAATTTTTGTTATAAAACTGTTATTTGAAAATATTAATAAAAAAGGGAGAGGGTACAATAAATTTTTATAATTTTCTTGAATTATCAAAAAAAGGTTTCTCTCCTACAAAATATAAAATATTGTAAAAATTAAAAATGCATTTATTTCAACTAATAATAGTAGCAATGCTGAACAACATTGCATCGCTACAAATCTTCGTAAAATTTATATTTTCACTTTGATGATCTTCTATGTCCATGTTTTTGGATTTTGAGATGAACTGTGTAACTTTGTTTAAATAAGAAAGACATCTTTGTCTTCTCTAAAGTTATTCTTCAACTCTGTCAAAAATATTTCATCTTTTTTCCATTTTGATTTACTGATGTTTTTTCCATTCTCCATTTGATTGATGTCAATTCTGATTTTCATTTCTTCCTTTTGAAAAAACTCTAAAACTTCCCAAATATTGGGCTTTTCAGCTGGTAACGAACTACTAAGACTAAAATCAACATTTCAATCACTAATTTTATGCTATAAAAATCAAGATACCCATTATGCCAACCTTCACAGTGATTATTCGTTCTTATT
Source organism: Nectonema munidae (assembly GCA_030549495.1). Classification (NCBI taxonomy): domain Eukaryota; kingdom Metazoa; phylum Nematomorpha; class Nectonematoida; family Nectonematidae; genus Nectonema; species Nectonema munidae. The sequence continues at coordinate 756,069 of JAUIRK010001050.1, read as the reverse complement.
TTTCTATCATAAACATTCCATATGCTAGGATGGAAAAAATGAAGCCAAGTTTTTTCAAAATAAAAATTATATACCTTTAAACCTAAAAACTTTAAGGCTTTTATATACCTTTTCAACCTAAAAACCATAATAAAATAAATTCAAAATATTGTACTTATACGAGGGTACTTCATTTAAAGGGAGAAAAGCTAATGAAAGAATCAATCTTATAGTTATTCGAAAAGTCAGGTTTTTTGAATACTTCACTTTAAACCCTTGGTTTACTAAATTTTTGTAAACAGAAGATGTAAAATGGAAATAACATCCTCTGTATTCACTATCAGGATACACCTATCATAAAAATAAAAAATAAAAAGTAAATTTAACTTAGTTTGTAACTATACTATTTTGGCCGCATTTATAATTGCAACTTCAAAATCTCCGTTGATATACTTAGGATTGCTTGATAAATCTTTCAAATGATTAAATATTATTCTAAAAAATAAAAAAGTTTAATGAGAAAAAATTTATGTACTTAAAAATGAGCAAATAAAGTTACTCATAAGATTTTTCTCTTTTATCAGGTAGTAAACAATATAAAATAGGAATTTGATATGTTTGAAAAAAAACATGAATTGTAAAAATTTGTGCAAAATTCGGGGGAGATTTTTTAAATGTTCCATCTACAAATATTTGTTCAAGGCTCATCATCATTAAACAATATCTAAAAAAAACTTGAATTAGGAAAATTATTTAAAAAATTGTTAAAAAAAACCTCAAAACAAAAGCTGAAAAGCAGAGCAGTCTTTTATTGCAATCTAACATCAAGTCCAACTTCAAAAACACTTCCCCGGTACTCAGAGTTTTCATGTCCATAGGAATTTCAAAATCTAAGTTGGCTGGTTGTTTTTTTCTATCTCTACTTTTTCTTATCAATCTTTTAACACTTTCTGGCTTTGCTAATTGATCTCTTTTCTCTTCACGCACGTTATTTATGATATCACTTTTAAAAATTTTAAAGTTAAAATACAAATAGATCAAAAAATAATTTTTCGATTACTCATATATCTTTTTCGTTGGTGTGAAAGCTTTTGCACTCGTATCTTTCTTGATTTTTTCAATGATATATCTTTTGAAACCATTAGCATCATGATTATGTTCAGTCTGAGTTTTTATTATATTAAAGTCAGCTCTAACATCTTTTTTGTAAATAATTTTTCCTAAATTTTCTCATAAAAATATGTTCCTCAAAAAAATAATAATTTTTTACCTTTACATTTGTTGCTGCTATGTAATGTACAATACAATGTTTTTGTTGTTTTACCTTAACTCATAAAATTTAAATTTGTTGATAAAAAATAATCATAAAAACTTACTTTCACTTTTTTTATAGTAAGTGTAGTTGTTAATTATAAAAACCATTTGAAATAAAGAAAACAGGCAAAGATTTTAATAGTCAACGTACTTGTTATGTAAAACAATATATGAAAAACTTATAAATCAAAAACGGACATATTGATGTACAATATCCTACTTAGTCTCTTACATTAAATAATCGTATTAGTTATAGAGTTATAATAACTGTGTGTTTTCAGTTTAAAGATTATGTATGAGAAGAGATATAAACAATAAGTAAGACAAATACAACATGATGAATACATCATGCTGACTGTATGCCTCTCTTTCTCTGCAAGATGGTATGATGTAGTATTCGCCCTTTCATTGCACTTGCCCTTTTATTCCTAGAACCGAAGATTTGTATTTAAAAGAACACAGACGATTCACGTTTTTGTAAAGTCGACATATGCCGACTGTGGTCGATAACCGGTTAATCAGAGCAAATATATGTTTTGTTGAGATAATGAGAGAATTAATTATTTTCAATTTATATTACAAAAATAATACTTGTAGTGTAGCATGGTTCACATAAAGACTACTCAAAGCCGCTTTCGTGTGTAAACAGTTAAATACAAAGGATTGTAAATATACTCAACAATTATATAATTATGTATTTACTTGCAAGTTAAAAACATTTATATTTATGTGGATAATTTTAAAATTTATCTAAAGAAGAATAAAATTTATCAATATAAACTTTATATTTATTGGAAAGCTTTAAGTATGTAAAAGACTTAGTGAGTAGATTTTCCATATTACTTTTCTTGTTTTAAGGTTAAGTCTTAGAATGAATATTTAAAATCTAATTTTCTTTTAATTTCCACTTCATCATTGATATAATAATGCAAATTTTTGCTATATTTGGTCAGAGACATAATGTAGCCAGTAATTTGAACAAGAGCTCATGCATTTTTGAGTAGGGCAACTATTTTTTATAGCACATAAATAAGAACTCTATAATTTAAAGCTTAAAAGGTTTATCCCAATTAATTACTGTAACCAGGCTCGTTGATAAGGGGGGGGGCGACAAGGGAGCTTTGCGCCCCGCCCTTCCCCTTCCCAGGATTTATTTTGCCCTTCTGAAACTCCTTTGAAATATATAAATGTATACACTTTCTTATAGTCCCGGCCCCATTAAAATCTGTTTGGCCTCCTCCTTTTGATAAGCCCCCTCTCCTGTACTTGAAGTCAGGCTACGAGGCTAATTTAAACAATCAAGTCTTTTATTCCAAAAATCAAATATATCGCATCTTTATTCTTTGATATTCGTTTTTTTTATCATAATTGCTTGGAATAGTTGGCAATGTTTTCATACTTTGCTTAACATTTTTGTTAATAAAACTTAGTACAAACAAATAATTTCATTTTCATGTAATTTAAAGCCAATAACTCATGGAATGGAAAAGCTAATTTTTATAAATTTAAGGTTTGTAGAATATTTCTTCCAATAATTTTAAATTTTAGATTTATTTTTAGAAAAGCCAAATTTAAATTCACGGCTACATTCCTGTCAATTCATAGACCCATGTCCTAAATATATTTTCAATCAATTTACTTTACTAACTGAATATATGTGTAGGTAGAATATGAAGATTATATAAGATGATTCTTTTTTTCTGTTTTACTAATTTAGTTTGGTAACATTTCGTTGCTAAAAATTTTAAAATTTAATTTTAACAACCATGCATCTTAGTATAGACTATAGAGTAATCAATCCATCTAACCAATCATTTAATATGAACCAGGTGTGTTGACAATTAGTGAGATGGGAGGCTGAGAAAAATCTCTTAGATCCTAATCAATATTGTATCGGATAGTTGTCGAATAATCTATATGTCGGATAAATGAGGTCTGACTCTATTATCAATAAATACATCATTTTCCATATGGTCTCTAGAAGACAAATACATTTTTAACCTTCGAACACCAAATATAGAATCGGCTCAACCAAAAATTATATTCCCTAAAGATTTACAAAATGGATCATTTTTAGCAATGGTATAAAACTTTGCATATCTTGTGATAGAAAGGACAACTGTGACCATCGGTTTCAATAATTGGTAAATGGCAATAAAGAGCGATAAAGGCTGGCGTGAGTGTAGTGATCTATTCTCTTGTTGAGCTAGAACAGTGGCACACCAAAACTTTAAAAATTTTCGGTGTGGCGGTCTCTTTATTATTTTTTAATAGCTCGGGGTCTCAAAAAAATAAATTAACATAAACTACTGTACTAAAAAATAACGCAGTTGTTTATTCAAAAAGTGTCTGAATAATGCAATCAATGTTAAATGGATGCATCTGCTTTGCCTAAACTAGTTTGTCTACGTTAGGCTCTGTTTTGGCCAATGCAACTCTCATATCATTAATCACTACCAATCTGTTTCGGGATTTGGTTTTTTCCTTGCTCCCACTCTCATATGTAGTGGAAAATACAATCAGAACTTCCAAAGCTATCCTTGCAACATTAACATAGGACTATCCACTTTCAATCGAAAAATCGCTTTGTGGCATTTAACAAAAAAAACATCTTTTGCATCTCCTCAATCATTAATCAAATCAATAAAGTGCTCTTGAATTAAGAAGTCTTCTGAGGCCAGATTACTAATCGAGATTATAAGCCGGTTTTTGATAAATTGATTTTATTTTTCAAATTTTTGTAAGTTAGGAAAATAAAGAGAAATTTTTTGGCTAAGATATGCTACACAATGTTTTATGGCCTCCAGGACATGTTCGAAAATCGTGCAAAATTTTTCTTGAAAATTGTCCGCCTTGTAAAATATTTTTCTTTCAGCGTTTCTACTGCTAAGAGTTTTGTAAATCAAAAAATTGTCTACCAGGTGCTTGTTATATACATATTATACGTAAACGCAATGCTGATAAAAGTGGAGACTAACACTTTAGAACACAAAACACACTGGTGTTCCTCTTCTCCACCACACGTTAGGGCAGTAAAATCAAATTTCAAGTGAGTCGTCTTTCATTTTATGAAAAGCAATAAAAGAATAAAAATAGTACTCAATTCAAACACTAAATTATTTATTTTTTAAATGTCTTATTATTTATTTGTTTAGATTAATTGGCAAAAATCGCAAATAATCCAATATGGATGCTATATGTTGCACAAAACGATTCACTCAGTGACCCCTAATCAGTCTCATGAAACTGCTTTGCGATGACCTTAAGACGGACTCCAGTTTGAAAACCATTGAAAATAATAATGCATTTTTAATAAAATAAAAATAACAATTTGAAAACCATTGTTTTCATCACTGCGATTAATAAGTAACTTTAGCGCAAATAACAGTAATAAATTTACACCAAATGGAACACTACCATCACTTGCTATTACTTTTTATTGATTAATGTTTACTATGAAACTAGTCATAGATATTCTACTTTTGCATAATTTTATTATAATGTCGAAATTGTAGTCGAAGCAACGAAATTAGTAGAAGTCCTAGTCGATGACTGTTTCTTCCGACTCTGCAATCTTTGTTAAGAGCGGGGTCTCGGAATCTGAGTTGGAGATTTTAAAGGGATGGGAGTCGGTGTTTACTAAAATTTAGGAATCGGTAAGCGAAGTCAGTTTTTTAAGTATTTTTAAAAATAAGTTTCATTTTTATAAGCACATGATGTGGCCACTTTTTAGTCCAAGGCGAAAGTAAGAGTCTGGCTTGAATATAAATTTTAATTCGATCTCGGATATCCCAAGCACTTGAAGTGATAATTCCCCCTTTCTCTTCAGCACGGTTTAAGACTAAAGGTTTTTCCCTTATTCGGCTTCCTTTTTCTTTCCACACTAAAGCACATACTAGTAATAGTCATTTATCTGACTCATATTATATTGTCTATTTTTTTTTCTCATAGTTGATTCGGATAAAATCGATAAAAATTCCTTCTTACCTGCAGAGCTTATTGACCTTCTCAAAAAACTCAACTTATTTGGTCTCTGTGTTCCATCTGTTTACGGTATAAAATTTTGCTTTTAATAATATGTACAATTAATTTTTTTAATATTTTTATTTTTGTTGATTTCTTCTTTTTTATTATCTTCGTCTTTGATAAAATTAATATGATCTTTATCAAGCGTCCCTTCATTTTCTTTTATATCTATTTCTAAACTTTTATTTTTAGTTATATTATAGGGTTGCCAGATATTAACTTCAAAAAAGCAGGACATGTAACAAAAACTGTATAAAAAAATCCGGACCTGCAATTTTTGACTAATATCTCTATGTACTATGACAGCAAAAATGCAAAAAATTTATTCTATTAATTAAATCACTTATATTTATCCGAAGATGAAATATTTTTTCTCACAATAAGTCAACTTTCCAAAGTTATAGTTAACAATAAGAATGCTTTTCACAGTTTCGATTGATAATGATTGATTTCTATAATCAGTCCATAGATTTTCCATCAAAGGAAAAATTCTCTCCACATTTGCATTATGCGCTTGGATTCAATATAGGCAGCATATAAAATTTTTACTTACTTGTTGAAATTTATTTTATAAGAGTAGTCCATGCCTCCTTCAAATTAATATCAAGATTTGATATTTTGTAAAAATTTCATTCAAAATAAAATCAAAAGTGTTGTGTAACTTTATTCTCAAAAACAGAACTTTTCATGATACCTAAGTACTCAAACTATATAAACAATCAATTATACACTGCCTTTTCATCTTCTCAAAGCATCAAAAAGACGACCTTAAATTCTCTTTAAAGTTTAATTTGTTATTTATTAATAATATATAAGATATTGCATGTCTTCTAACGCTTCTATTTTTGTAGCATATACCTTTTATAATCATATTCTTTTATTTAGGAACAAGCTACATTCCATCGCGCCGGTTTTTTACCCTGGTTTTCTTCCTCTGAAGAATTCAAAGGTTTTTACGGTTAGGTAGTGCTCTAGCGACCCGATTCTACGTGGTTAGTAATCAAGCTATCACTAGACATTAAGTTTGTTTCTCTAATTGGGAACGTTCGCGTTAGGATAGTATCCTCAGCTGTATATATATATTTGTAACATAAATTCTTGTAAAATAATATATATAACAAGGTATTCATTTTTCCTTGTTTTAGCTATGCAGTAACAAGGGCCGGTAGGCGTTTAGTGGGATGGAAACTGGTAGACCTGGACTCAGCATTCCGGGCGGGCCACGATATCCGTAAGGATGGGTGCGAACGTCATAAACAACTTAACTAACTAACTGCAAATTTGAAGTTTCATGAAAATTTAAGTTATATTCTAAGTTATATTAATAAGCTTAGTTAGTGCTTTAATTTGACATGTCATTTGTCTAAAAGATGAAGAAACAAAGTTATAAACAAAAATAACAAAATAAAAGACGTATAAAATTTAAACCAAAAAGCTAAAATTTAATAGTACATAGAAATCGTTATAGACCAAAGACTGTTGCATGCATATGCAAATTTTGCAACTGCATCATTATATTTCGCTGGTGCGTATACGTGTGGTGTATACTTACTATGGTAATAGCTAAGCGCTTCATTGATAAAAGATATAATATATAGCCAGAGGATCTAAAGGTGCAATAAGTGCTGATGAGTAGTGAAATTTTGTATTATAGACCTGCTGAGTTAAACCTTTAGTTTTACATTAATAACCAAAAAAATTCGAACATATTTGGAGATATGCAACATACATAACTATAGTAACCTATCTATGCAAAATTTTAAAAATTTTGTTTTGTAGTTTTTTTTGCAAATGACCTCCTATAAAAGTGGTTGGTATATGATTATATATAGATATATCACTTTATTTCGTAATATTTGATGTTTAATATCCTTTTAAAAAGTTCAAATTTTTTAAAATTTTGATATAAGGTCCCATTTTTATATCTTAATAGCTATGCAAAGTTTGGTAAGTTTACATTTTGTCGAAAAAAAGTTATAAGCGCTCAAAGTTTTTTACAAAAAGGGTATAGAAAGTTGGCTCTCGCTTCTTCAGCATATAAAATGCCTCCCAAGCTTTGCCAAGCTACAGATATACAGGAATGCTCTTAATAGGGAAAAGTGGCCATTCAGAAAAATAAAGATCTAGAAAAATTATCATATAACTGCTCCAGGCTTTGCTGATACAAAAATAATTTCAGGTCAATTGCTTCTGATAGTAATATAGGCAGCAAGGCAATTGTTGACTTGGATTGGTGTGGGTCTGTTTCTTCTGGGTATAGAAGATCTCTTCCATCGAAATGTGATGATGAAAAGTTTTCCATAAGCTGGCGTCACCAGTTCTCCGATAAGGTTTCAACAACTCGTAAATCATATTCTTGTGTCATGATCTTAGCCTTCACTATAACATCGGGGTAGCTAAGGATGAATTAGGTCCATAAGCTCGGCCATATGAATATCTTCATCTTCACTATCCTCTTCTAGTGTATCAAAAGCTGATGACAGTCTGCGCTAAGCAAAACACTTCTATGCAGTTGTGGATTTCCTTTCTCTCAAAGTAGATGCAATTCAGTGGCAAGCATCTAAAACAGTGAGTGATGTGTGCCAAATTTACAAATGGTCTTATTAGACAACACTCTGAAACCAATGTCAGCCTTGTCCATTTTATAAATTTAAAAATGAAAAAAATCACGTGCTAAATGTCACACGCCATCTGAGGATTCAGACCGCCTTCTTAGTCCTTCGGAAAAGGCTCAAAAATTTTCAGATTTTTTTGACTGCTTCAACTTGAGTTTTTAATTTCGACTACTATTTTTTAAATGTCTTTACTTTAGTTGATTTTATTTCATTCTTGAAAGATGGACATATGATGTGAGTCTTGAAGATCGCATAAGTGACCACATTAGTGAGAGTGAAAATGGGCTTATGGACCAGATAACGTGGTCTTAATGCTAAATAGAGAACTTGTCACTTTGAAAGACCCATTCTCAAAATGGGTTCCACGAAATACAGGAGTTAGGCAAAAGAGTATTTGTGGTTCTGTGAAAAAGTTCAGAGTTTAAAATCGTTAATGAACTCATTCTCTAAACTTTTAAAAAATAGTTGTCAACTAAAACAGATTGCTATATTTTATGATTCGTAAATGTTTATCCTTTTGGCCTACGTGCTCAAGTTTACTTAGCCCTAAAATATTAAACTCACAAAACAATACGTAAATAAATAAAATGCAATTACATTTCGTCCTTATAAAAGTATTACAATCTAGAGTTCTTCAAGATATTTCTGGACCAAAAAGGGTGTCGCTTCTCAAAAAGTTTAGCAAACACTGATCAGATATTGAATATTTTTCACTTATTTCAATAAAATCTCTTCTTTAGAGGAAGCGCACACTTAAAAGATGGACAAACAATCGTAACCGAAAAAGTGGTCGCAAAAGCGAGCTGGCTGCTGCTTGACTGTATATGATTATGAGTACTTTAGCATTGATAAGCAAAGCAAAGCCTCTTTTTAACTCCTTTCTTATTTTATCACATTTTAATACAAACACAATCTATACTATTAAAAGTTATATGCGTGTGTATATATATATATATATAGTTCCAAGTTGAAAGTTCCCTTGTATTTGATCATCATCACTTACAGAACACAGTGAAAGCTCTGTTTCGGCTATTAATCACTCATCAGTTTGTGTAAATCACTTTGTGTAAATTGCCTTTTTAAAAAATTTTTTAGGTTCTCCTTTTGGGATTTGATCTGGCATGTAGTTGCTGTTAGACGTGAGTCTTAGTCAACTGGCCGTCAACGCTTGATTTTTATGATCATTTTATATTTTTTTTGGATCAGGCTTCAATAATCTAAACCGGTCCTTTATAGTGTTCAGTTGTTGATCGAATGCAAGCGAACTTATAACTCCCAGCTTACCTTCTATACACAAATATATTTGCTATATTTATAAATTTTTAGGAGGTCTATCTTTATCCCAAACTCACTTTTCCAAAATACTTGAATCCCTCTCACTTGATTCCTCTTGCGTTTTTTACCTTGCATCGCATTATGCCTTAGGAACAAGGGTATAGTTTTTGCTTTTTAGAGATATAAAGTATTGTGTCTTGTCAAAATCGCGTACAAATGTTAATTATTTACTTTGTTACTCATTTTCAGTTTTGTTTTTTTCAGCGAACTATTTATTTACTTTCTTTTTAGTTAGTTAACATTGTTCTTAACTTGTTATTCAAGTATGTTTTGTTTGTGAGGTCGATAAGGATTACCTATTTTTTACCTCCAATGATTTGATAATTCAAGATCACAAGAAGCGTATTTCTCAAATCTCAGATATTTGAAGTTTTCTCTTGTTATTGCTTGAAATTTGAAACGTTGTTGTCATATTATTAATGTTCATCCATCATAGGCCTCACGGGGTAGATAAATTTCAAGGTTAATAGTTCATTTTTAGGTCTTTTACTTTGTGCTATGCATATAAAACAGTAGTTCTTAGCCTCGCGTTCACTGACCCCTAGACGTCCATAACTTTGTCTCAGGGAGTGCGTGAAAATTTCCATTTTTGTAAAATTTAAAATGAGTGAAAAGAGTCGAGCAATTTGTACATCTAAGAATAACTGAAACAAAAAGTCCAATTTTAATTAAAGTTGGAATGAATAGCAAGCGTTGGCTTTGTTTCTTCTTAAATTTGTGTGAAATTTGTTTTGCTCCCTGTATTTAACTTCATTTGAGATAAAATGATTTTGAACATTGTTTAACTTTATTAAAGCTTTTTTTCACCATTGATAACATCTGTGTTTGTGAGTCTCTATTTATTTATATATGTAATTTCTTATAAGCACATATTTTCTATTTATATGGCTCCTGCTTTTTAGAAATAGAAAAATTATAAATAAGATTTTATTGTGATTAATAATTTTTATGGTTATCAAATATGAGCAGAATATGAAGTTCTTATTTACCATACAAAAGTTCGTTGGCTTTCAAGATCACGAATTTTGGATTTAGGGATTATTTGAACTAAGATCGGATGTTTTATGATTTTTAAAAGAGAAAGAAAATTCACTTTCAGAACAATCTGAGACTTTATATAATGAAGAGTTTACTTATAGATAAACCTATTTGTCAGATATTTTAGCCGTACAAATGAAGTAAATTTGACTATTCAAGCTCTTGGAGTTATGATTTGTAGATGCTTCAAAAAGACTTCAAGCTTTTCTGACTGAACTGCCACTATGGAAAAGAAGGTTGGAAACAGAACGCTTTGCATACTTTCCACTGTTATGGGGAAGTTTTGGTTAGCAAAGCATTGTTTAAATTATAGCAGACATCATTGTGTGCACATATGCTTACTCTGCAGAACTCTTCCATTGGCTATTTTTTTAGAAAAATCCTGCATTAGAAAATTACATTTGTAATCATTTTCTTGCAGGTATAACTTGTATTAGTCATAATAATGACCTTGCTAAAGATGATGTCATGGACCTAAGTACAAAAGAATTGCTAAAAATTTCACAAGGAACTTGGAAGAATTTTGGTGTGCATTATTACAAGTCTACGCGTTTTAGCAAAGAAACCTATTCTGATTCCCTTTGTCTTTTTTTTTGAAAATTCATTTTCTTATTCAAAACAAACAACAACCTTGACATAATAAAATACGTTGAGTACAATAATTATTTTTAATTTTTCTAATATATTTTAATTACTTTAGATGTAAAATTATTTTGAAGTTAATTAAACTGAAAAGAGATAGTAGGAAATATAAGAAAGAGGTTCAAAGCTAAGAAATGAACAAAATAAAAAACGGGAAAAATATAGTGATTAGATTTTTTATGGTTGTGATTTTTTGCCAGACTCCAGCTTTATAAGAAAATATGATTGATTGAGACAAGTTTAAATTTGATGTATATTTTAATAAGGGGTGCAGAATTTAAATTAAATTTTTGAAGGGGTCCGTTACCTGAAAAAAAGAACCACTGATATAAAAGTTGTTTTTGTTGTCACCCATTTTTTATGAACATATTGTTTGCGATTTTGACGGATGCCTTTTCTTCTTCACAAAATTTTTTATACTTTAAAAATTATAATTAATGTGATCTTTATCAAGCGTCACTTCATTTTCAATTATATCAATTTTATTACATTCTGAAAGGCTCTGATTGAATTTGGCAGTGAATCTTTAAAAGAAAAATATCTTCCCAGTATCGTGAAGGGGAAAGTGTTTCCAACGTTTGCCGCTTCAGAAGTCGACAAGTATTTCTTTCTTTTATTTTTTATATCCAAGATATCCCTCTCAGATCGGAGAATAAATCGTTCTATGATTAATCATTATTTAATTTATGTATATTAATGGTCATTTATAGTAATTGAAATTAAATGATTGTAAGAAAATATAGAAATCACCAAGAAAAGAAACGATACTTCATCATTGCTCGTTTTAGTATAAAAATGATCAAATGATAAAAAAAAATGATAGTAGTGTTAAAGATCTGACAAAAATAGCAATGTAAGATTACAAGTATAATTATTATGCTATGTAAAAAATAAGAATTCACAAAAAAAGTTTATTGTTATTTGGAAAAATTAAGATCTAAGCAGGGGCGCACATCCGGGGGGGGGGGGGGGGGGGGGTGGGCGAAAATGACCTTCGCCCCCCCCCCCCCCCCCCCCCAATAATTTTCTATAAGTAAGAGTTGCTGCTTGTCAATAAAACATGTATGCAGACTTTCGAATCAATCAAACATCATGCCAAGCTGCTCTGAAATTCCTATCGAACATATTTTACAGACGATGCGTGAGAGCTATATAATAATAATAATCCATTGCTTCAATATGCACACAATAAGTAAGCAATGTTTATCACAGTGTCTCGTAGTATTTTTGAGCAAACACATGTTGATGATCCACTAGATTTTCTCATCTTCTGTCACTGTGATTCTATTTCTCTTTCTCTCTCCTCTGTTTTTCTCTGCTAAAACTCAATCATTCACTCAATCTCTCCTATCTCATTCAGCTCTCTTCTCTCCAGTGACGTAGCTAGGCTGGGGCATGAGGGGCCGTGCCCACACTCCTATGTACCGCATGGTGCCCCCATGCAACTTATGCGATATAAGTTTTTGAAAATTTCCCCAATGAAAGGATCAGTTCGTCCCATGGACAATTCGCCCCATTATTTTCATAAGACATTTTGTTTCATGGACAATTCGTCCAGTTATTTTCATAAGACATTTTGTCTCATGGACAATTCTAAAAAATTAAGAGATAAATTGAGTAATTTGAAATAATTTAATAGAGATAAAATAAACAAGAATATAAAATTTTTTAATAATTTTACACACACATAATAAGCAAAGATGGATGAAACTAATAGCCTATGAGACAATTTGTAAGGGGGTGAAATGTCTGTCGACCGTTATTTAAATATTTTTTTAATTATAAGGGCTAGCTAAAAGGTTGGCTTTTGCTGCTTATAAAAACTTGAAAATGTCAAATAAAATCTAATTCTTTATGCCTCCTATTTTTTTTGAAATTATCCTGAGAACAGATGATTCCATTTAATAGTGAAAATTGCTTTATTAGTTTATTTTGTTTCCTTTCTCTCTTATGTTAATTATGTAGCAAATTTTTCAATTTTAAGTAAAAGGTAAGGTCCAGCAGGTGTGTTTTCATTGACAAGGCACTGATGTACCGCTTATGTCAAACTATGAACAAATTCCTATCGATGAGGAATCGAATCTAGAGGCTTCCGTGCTATGTCCATCATCTTAACCAACCTACCATGCCACCTATAGAGTATGCTGTAGGGGATACATCAAATTAGTTTTCAAAAAACTTAAGTTATGCTCTAAAATTTTTTAGTTTTTGTTGAAGCTCTATAACTTTTTCTGATAGACTTTTTTTCCTTAAAAGTTATTATAAAAGGCAAATTATTGCAAAATGTTAACAGTTATTTTACTTTTTGTAGATTTTTGTAGCTTGTATCAATTTAGCTTTTAAACTATTTTTGAATGATCCTGAGTAAAATGAAATAATGCGATCTAATTTTTTTTTTTTTTTGTTTGCACAATTATAACTTCGTTTTATACCCTTGCCACTGAATCAATCACATTTTTTCATATAAACATCGCAGGGTGTCTAGTAGACTCTTTGCCTTTAGACTACATTCACTCATATAAAACTACCCAACCTTCAGTTATTTGTTTTCTCTATGAATCAAATATCCTTTCATCAATTCCTGTAATGTGCCTGGTAGACTACTTCATTTTTCAAATGAAAAGCCTATTCCACCCCCTAGCATTTTTGGATTTTTTTAAACTAGTGTATATTCGATGGTTGTAGGTAAAAATGCCCCAATTAAAAAGTAGAAAAAAATCCCCCCTAATTTTTGATTTTCAGGATTTTTTTAAATTATATAAATATTTTTATTTGGTACCGTTTTAAAAGGCTAAATTTCTAAAATTTCTTAATCTATAGCGTTTTTTCTTTATAAAGTTCTTGAAAACAATAGCAAAGGTACAGATTTGTGGGAATGTGTTCTTAAAATCAGTTAAAATACAAATTATATTTAGAAAGTGTTCTGATACACACAAAGTCCAAAAATATTTGCTGTTTTATAAAAAAAAATTTGTATTTAAAAAATTGTCGTATGCTGAGTTTTTTAGTTTACTTTAATTAAATTTTAAATGTTTTAGATGAAAAGTTAACTTTTTTTTACAAAAATCTTTATTTGACATATCTTTTTTAAAAATTTTAATTAATAATTTTTTGTGTTGAGGCATTTTTTCCTAATTTTAAATTGGGGCATTTTTTCAGGGGCATTTTTTCCTACTTTTTAATTGGGCATTTTTTCCTACTTTTTAATTGGGGCATTTTTTCCTACTTTTTAATTGGGGCATTTTTTGCGCACTATATTCGATATGCAAATTTAATTAAAATATTTTCGCTGGAAGTATAATAATTAAATTCACCAATTTTGTAAAAAAAAATATAAAGTAGTTTTATAAATTTAGGACTTTAGGTATGCGCTGAATACACTCAATTTTAAAGGATTGCTTGAATATTTGGTCTCCCGTGGTATTTCCAGACCACTAATTTTGAAAATTGCAAAAAAAAAATTCGCCCCCCAATAATTTTGAGGATGTGCGCCCCTGGATCTAAGATCCCTATTGCTCTACATTCCTTTAATTATTGGCTATTTTTTCGATCATTGTCAAAGAGGTGAGCTCATTTTTATGATCATTTCCCTATTTTTGTTTTTAGAGAGTTATCGGTGTATTCTAACGTTATTAGCTGTTTTCAAATAAATGTATTCCTTTCCACGCTATCATCTATTCAATTCCTACATTATTACATTTCTAATAAAACATCATTCTCCTTTTGCATCCTATGAAATTATATTATACTCATACTTTTAAAAAAGCTTATTCCCTACACTCGGGCTTTTTAAACACCCAATTCATTCATTTCTTCGTTATTTTTTATACAAGCTTTATGAGTGTATTGCTTGAAATCTGTGATATTTATGAGAGTATATGTTGAATGAAATGCCGAACAAATAAGTAGAAATATAAATTTATATTTCCCGTATAAAAAATATCTGGTTAAATTAGTAGATAACACGAGTGTGCCTGTAAGCCTTACTAGTCAAAGAAAGTAAAATAAGCTAAACTTGTAATAACGTTTACTTTGCAAAAAGATCAAGCTATCTAATTTTAATAGAATAAATTAGTCAAAATATATATTACTCTAATCAACAACAGCTTTATAAATTCATCTTTGTTAGAATTTCAATGTTGGCACGTAATATGAAAAACGCTATGTATCTCACTTTTATGAAATGTGGCCAAATTTAATCTCTCAAATTAAAACTAATATACAGTAGGCAAAATAAAACTATTTAACAAGTAGGCAATTGATTTTAGAGAAAAAATGAAAGAGTGAAATGACTAGGATTTTTAATAGTACTAATTCCTGCAATGAAATAAATTACAAGAGTAGCCTCGTGAAAATCAAATCCAAAACTTTTCAAACATAATTACATTCCAAGATTTGATTGACACTAACACACATGTGTGTTATTTTTTTTAAAACAAATTTTCAATGATTTAAAAAAATTTACTTGTATCGTGTCATATTTATTTTGTTAGCTATATATAAAAGCAATTAAAGGTCAAAAAGATATTTCCTTGTATCCGTATTAAAAAGTGTGGAGTGTCTTGTCTAAAAATTTTGCTAGTTTTTTTAGCGATTTGAGCAATCTCCAAAAATATATAAGTTGAGTCATATAGGAGAGTATATATAGATAGACAAGCCAACAATATTTATAGAATCATGACACAAACATATGCATGCATATAAAATTTAAAAGACACGCAATTAAACTGGAGAATATCTTTGATATACTGTAGAAAAAAAGAAGGCCTGCAGCACTCATTTTTGATCAATAACTTGTTTTAAGACCATTTGTATAAATAATTTTCTGTACTTTCCTCAAAAACCCAAACTTTTAATTTTATCAATTTATTATGCTATGAATCAAATGCTCTACTTTAATCTAAGAATATGCCTATACTTTTATATTTTTGATTATAATAGGATTTTGATACACGATTTTTAAAACCAAAATGATTTATCATTAATCAGTCTGCATTTACCAATAAAACTTCACATTCTTTTAAAAATAATTTTTTAAAATACCTTACTGAAAAGGGGTAAAAGGCTTTCTGGACGATAATAATTCTTAATACTACTTCTATTTCCGGTTTTGAAAACAGGAATTACTTTAGCGATTTTCGACGTATCAATCAAAACTGCTTCATCTTTTAGGTTATAATTTAGTTTTTTCCCAACCCGATGATGTTTATGAGTTGAATGCGATAGCAGCACATATTTTATCATCACCTGTGATTGCATCTCAAAGTAAAATGTCTTATCATGATAGTCAAGTGTATCAGGAAAATCTGAATTATATAAGTTAGTTAGAATTATTATTGCCGACAAGAAATTCATCAGAATTATAAAAGATTTAATGCTCATTACATTCCATGTTTTTTCATTATATTACCATATTGTGCGAAAAGATTATTCCAAAATGTGTATTTAGTTTTTTTTAACGATTTTATCAAAATCTTTTTTCAAACGAATAAAATTTTATCCTTATATTTTCCATTATTCAGTTCTTTTGAATACCATTTACATTTTTTAGTTTTTTTTCAAAACAACTAAAGGCAAAGACTTTTAATTAATTAATTGTGTTTTCGTAATTAAAATGAGATAATAAGTTTGAAAAAAGTTTTTCATCTATATCTTAATCTTGTAACTAAAAAACAAATAAAAATTTTGTGATTCATCATTGAAAATGCGAACTTTTGCTTTAGCATCAAATGAAAATTCTTTGTTTTTGTTCATTGAAATACACAAAGTGATCAGATATTTAAACAAGAATATTTTCAGACCTGATTGAGGGGTGATCAAAGTTTTCGAAAATAGTGTCTATTACGCTATCACTCAGCGCGGTCGCCAGACTTAACACAGGGCGGGGGCAAAGCTGATTTAAGGAAGTGTATACATTTATTTATCTCAAAGAGTTCCAGATGGCAATAAATTGCAGGCAAGGTGAGGCTCAGCTCACAATAATTAAAATTTATAGAATAGAACAGAGTAGAATGAGATTTGGCGTTAATGCAAACAAAAAATAAGACCATTTCCATAACTCAATACCTCTCTATATATCTTATCTTAGATCAGGGGCGGGCAAACCTTTTCTTGAAAGGGGCGCATTAAAAATTTAAAGCTTTACGGGCTACATCGTATAGTAAAATGCGCAATGCTTAAAATAAGCAAGACAAAAGTTTTAAAGAACCGAACAATATGTTTTTATATAATTTTTAAAAAAAATTTTAAGGTGAATTTCATTGAAAATTTATTGATTGATAGTCTTCTTAGTATGTAATAGTTTTTCTTCACAAAATCTTAATTTTTAAAGTAAATTTATATAAACATCTGTAAGGAAATGTAATGATGAAAAAACATTGTTAGTTATAAAACTTTATTTAAAAATAATTGTCAGATTCACATTTATCAACAATATAAATCAAATGTATCTTCATTTTTTAAAATTTTTAAATAAGAATTCAACTGCGAAAATTAAAACGAGAAAGAAAAAAGTAAGCCATTTTGTTAAAAATAGGTTGAACAGTATTATGATCAGGAAGTTTATCTAAAATTTTTCAGTCAATCAAAATTTACAATGATATGACATATAGCGACAAGTGTAAACGTATTTAAATCAAATCACACTTTCCAAAAAATAATTCTCATCACTTTGAAATTTTTGTCAGATATATTCAATAGGTAAAGTTTATTAATATTATAAACAAAGAAAGCTGATAAAAGTAAAAAATTATGAGCCCTCTTTTTTACTTTATCGGTAAAAGTTGTTATAAAGTATTTTATTTAGTTTAATAACACTCTTGTTATAATTTATTTCAGAAGTTCCGATTTCAATACAATAGAGTGTAAAGCTGAGCTTGATCATTCGGCCAGTTTTTATCGTCTTTCAGGTCCTGCTAAATGCTGGGTTGTTAACGCTGCAAAGGCCAATCTCTTCACCGTTATTGCTAGAACTTCAAAAAACTCCTCGCAAACCAGCGTATGAAAATGTGCTTTATAATTCTTTCGTAAAGATCTTTCTTTTAATTTTTTCTTGTAAACGATATTTTTCGATTTTTAGCCACATGGTGAAGATGAGTTGACTGCATTTTTGGTTGAAAACACATCGCACAGTGGTATAAAGATCCTGCAAAAGTATGATAAATTTGGTCTTCGTGGTGTTGAACGTAATGATTTTTGTTTACGTAGAATTAATTTCTAGTTTCAAGCTTTGTAGTGATTTATTTTAAATTAGTCTGTATTAAAATAATGGATGTTCTAATTTTACATGAGCTAGAACTACAATTTAAATGTATTCTAAAGTTTCCGTAAAGTGTCTCCTATACGCTTTTATATTATAAAATTATAACTTTTATTCATTTTTTCGAAAAATTAAAAGATACCAAATGTTCTCCGAACAAAGATTTCAGGAAAGACAGTTTGCAAAGGTAAATATTGAAAAGATCTTTGAAATAATTTTCTTACTTTTTATTTTGCATTGTAACAATCAATTATTACGAAGTAAATATGATATAAATATATTTTCAAACGATTCAATTATAAATAAAGTTATCTTTTTTTTATTTCTTTTTAAGTGCTTGCTTTTCATATATTTTTCATCTGTATAACTTTTTTCTTTTGAATACTCGTTTCTGATACTCCAGTCGCGACAGTTGGGCTTTAAGCTACAACTTTCATTTGATGACAGTTGATTGCATATTTTCCCCATAATTTTTATTTGATAATAATAATTGGTATTTTTTCTTCAGCTTCCTGTTTTATGAGTGTAATAAGTTGTCGATTAATCAACTATATTTATTTTATGTCAAGAATTTGATGTTGATTTTAATGGCGTGACTGTTCCTGTAGAAAATGTGCTTGGTTCACCTGGCCAAGGATTTGAAGTAATTTTTTAATCTTTTTTTTAGGATGGGTGGATATGATGCCAATGCTGATTATAAGTGTTGTGTCTTTAAATGTGCAATCGATTTTCATTAGCTCTAATATTTAAACGGGTACAATTTGTATGCGTCCTTAAAAATAAACTAAAGAAATATATATTTTTTTTAATTTTATATGAAGAATTTCACGAATTAAAAAAATAGATTGTGAGACAAATGATTAACAAAGCCGTATAAGTTAATTGGCACTTTGTGCATTCAATTTTTCGATTTTCACTATAGTTTATGCCTACCTTCGCTTACCACACATAGGCTTTTTACTCCATTCAGCATTTTCAATGTGTTTTTTCTTGTAATAAAATATATATAACGTACCAAATGATTACTTTTTAATTTTGTCTCATTTTGTGAAGGCATAAGTAGATGTCAATTTCAAAATATTCCTAATCTCACGGACATTTTTTTGAGATTTTTCTGCCTACCAAAAAATCTTTTTCTTTGAAATTTTTAAATTTCGATTTTAAAAGAGCATGAGTGAAATTCTATGCATAATAAGTAAAAGTGCCTACTTCATAATTGTCTAAGAACATTCTAACCATTACAAAACGTAGTTTTAAAATAAATTTTAACGCTATCTAGGTTTGATAATTTTTAGTTTTCGTCTGATTCCATATTTCATACCTTTTTCATATAATTTGTATCTACAAGTAACTATATGAAAATGAATTTTTAGGAACTGAGAACACAATTTATAAAAACATAGAGAATTTCTGAAAGGAGAAAAATGAGTGTGAAAAGTGATCGAGATTTTCAAAAAAAAAGAACAGTGCAAGATAAAAAATCAAATCAATATTGGTATATTTTCCTAAAATAAAACTCAATTCAATGAAAATGGATTTTGAAATGTCAAAAATATCATTTTCACTAAAAAAACACAAAACAAAAATTTAATTTTAAAAAGTTTATTACAAAAAAGAACATAAGTCGAACAAAAAGTAAAAAAAAACTGAAAATAAGAATAACGATACTATTCTTGTTTTTGATAAATTCTGGCTGAACAGTAAAAAAAGCAAATATAATTCTTGAATGACAATTAGAGCACAATGATTCACTCAGAGTAAAAATATTTTCTAGTACCCCTCATTCTAAAAAGAAATTCAATAATTTAACACTATCATCTTGAAGAACTGCTTTTGAATGTTGGGAATCCTAGAGGGAACCCATAATAAAAAAGAAACTTGTGATTGGCCTTGACATTTGATTATTAGCACAAACGTTCATTTAAATAAAACAAAGCTTCCGTGAAGAAGTTTTTAAAAAAACTTTTTTACCTCATTTCTGTATAGGAAATGCATTGCTAGGACAGCTGTGCTTAAAAGTGACTGATAAGTTTTAACCACTATATCGTGAAAATTCAACGGTTTCCGTCCATCTTCTACTGTATTTGTAATTAGTGAAGTCTCTAGACACTCTATTGAAATAATCAACTCCACTTTTGTATTTATTACATAAAATCAAGCTTTCAGGTTTTTTATGTGATAGAAAATCACCTTTATTATGCTACAATGACAGAGCAAGCTTCGCTTACTACTGTTGGGCTGTTTACTCCAATGTGTTTTTCAAGTCCCATTTCTCAAAATGAAAACAATATACAATCAACAAAAATTCCTGCACTTACCTCTCGTTCATTATTTCAGATAAAAACAAAATTTATAAAAAAAAATTTCATCATAATTTTATTCTACTTTTATTCTACATAACTTTTTAACTACTTTTGTATCAAGAGGAGGAGAAGGAGGAGGAGGAGGAGGAGGAGGAGGATGATGATGATGATGATGATGGTGATGATGATGGTGATGGTGATGATCATGATGATGATGATTATTATAAAAATAGAAATAATTAATTTTTCACCATATAAAATCTAGCGCTTAAAAAATCTTTAGAAAATCAAAGCTAAATGAAATTTATTAAAATAAAAAAACATCATGCGTTATATTCAAGAAGTGTTGCAGAGAGGACAAGTTAAAAAAGAATGCTTTTTGCAACGAGCACACTTGCGCGTACCTCTCGTTCTTGGCTTGCAATCGGGTACAAAACAATATCCTCTGCTTGGAGAAAGAGCTTCTGAGATTGCAGGAGATGCAGGAAATCCGAAGTAAGACAAAGCGCTCTTTATCGGCAAAGAAATTTGAGCAATAAGTGAACGATTTAGCATTGATTGTCTGCATAGGCTTAGGGACAAGCTTTTCAAAAAAACTTCTTCCTCCCTTTTTTGTAGAGATAGCTTTTTCAGAATTGTGCTCGAAAATAACCCATGAATTGTAAGCTGCAATGTCTATATAATTGGTAAATATCGCCATAGTCCAGCGCCTACTCGGTTTGTAACAGGTATATTCTCTTGCCATTCGGTTGAAACTGTCAACACCACATTTATTTTCATTATAACATAATATTGTTTCTGGTTTGCTTTTGTTATTCGTTATGGTTACACTTCTTGTGTATTGTGAAGACAAAACGTATACAGGCTTGAATTTTTTTTAGCATGTTTCAATGGTATGTATATTGAAAGCGATGCAAACTTACTATACACTCGCTATCTTGCTCTCAGTCTCTTGTAAGTTGAGAGTTTTCAAATACTTAGGTTTGAGTAAAGCCGGTACAAATCTACGATTTGGATTGACAGTACCGCAAATAGTCAAGTGTAGTCCAAGAGACCACTCTGCTAATTCGTGTGATGTGAAGAAGCGAACTAAATATGTTCCACAGCCTTCAGGCAACTGACACTGTGAAATCAATGTAAGACTGGAGAAATAGTTTTTATCCGTTAGACCAGTAACGTAAAGCTCAGGCTTCATTACATAGAAAGTTTTGGAATCGTTCAAATGGAACATTTTCATTCCATAGTGGCCTGGTTTTATTCTATCATAAACCTTTACAGGCGAACCACCTCTAAATTTGATTAATTGCTCGTCAATTGTGACGGAGTCAAGTGGTGTCCAAAATTTATGGCACTTATGAAAAAAATTATCATGAAGGTATCTTATTGGTGATATTTTGTCGTTTCTATCCCTTAGAGTTCTGTCGTCAAACCTAATGAAAATGTGAATAAACATAAACATACGCCTGCCAATTGCTGCTCTAAGGAAGGGATCGCCAGTTTTTGAAAATAACTGACGCGTGATAATTTTTTGGTCTTTATTTTGGCCTATATGAAGGATACAACCAAAGTAAGCAAAAAGATCGGAAATTTCAAATCTTTCGTAGCAGCTCTTTAGTTCTTCCCACTTGCAATTGGCATTACTAATAAAAATAAGTAAAAATTTTACGTGAAAATTTTTCAAAAGGAATTACCTGTAATTTTGTGCAGCTTTTTTCTGGTCATTTCAACTATATAACTCATAAGATTAACATAAAAAAAAAGCTTGAAGATGTCAAATTCATTTCTCATTCGCACTGCTTCATTTGAAGGTCCAAATGGCCTAGATGAAAGATTACGTCTGTTACGGCTCAAATTAGGGCCAATAACAGGATTTAGAGGGGTCCACGTAAATTCAGTTCCATCTGGAGCCAAAAGGCTATCATCATCTATGATTTCATCCCGATTTTCTAAATCATCATCAGAGTTATCAAAACTTTCAACTTCAAACTCTTCTGAACTTTGAAAAAATATCAGAAGCTATATCTTCAGAGCATTCAGAAAGCTCCTCTTCGTTGGATTCAGTAGAGGAAGATGAAGAACTCATATTTTGTATAGTTGAAGTTAGCAAAGATGATGTAGGAAACAGAACAATTACTGTTTGCATATGAAAATTAATAACCGTGCAATGTGAAACTGTAGATAGATTTATCTGATTGTTTATTCTTTCCAAGGATTTCACACATCTTGATTATTACGATGATGCAAGATTTGCGTCACAACGAGTTGATCGATATCTTTAGTGGTCGTTACTCGGGTGTTTGGTGCTGGGAGAAAGATATAAATTATGCACTGTGCACAGCTATGTACAATGTATTGATGATTTTTATGGAAGACCTCTTCTGTTCATAGAGCATATAACATGCCATTGCTGAGTTCATAGTGACTTACATTTCGTGTTTTTCCATAAATTAATTTTTTTATAATATATTGAATCAATTTTATTCTTTTGTTCATAAAATAGTTGGATTTTAAACTTTGTAGCATTAGAAATAAAAATTTAAAATAGATGGCGCTCATTTTTTTAGGGTTTTTTATACACAAAAAAATGTGTTTTTTCGAATTTTACCTTTTTTTCTAACCCTCATTACCCCTATAATTTAAACCACTTAATTTCCCTTTCGGGTCCATATGGACCCATTTTAATTTTAAATGTTTATAATTAAAAATTGAAAGAAATTTATTGAAATAATTAAGATAATAGAATTATAAAAGTTTTAACAAAAATTGCAGCAATTACTGCAAACTTTGCTATGATGTTCTCTGCAAACAAATTTGTCGCACTTGATACAACTAGAATCATGTTTATTGTCTGAACCTTTACAAAGATGACACCTTCCTCGTTTTCTCTTCATTGGGATGCCATTACTTTTACTAGCTATTTTTTCTTTTGCTGGAATGCTTCTAGGTAGAGTTTTTCTTCTATCCATTTGCACAGAAACCAATTGTTTTCCTAAGGCATCCAAGAATAGTCTTCTTTTATACGGGCAATTTCCATATTTTTTTGTAATATCAGAATAAAAAAATTAGAGCGGAAATGTCTAAAATGTTAAAAAAGACAGCCACTGTCCATCTATTTGTCTTTCTAGAAACAGTATAATAAGAAACCTTTTGATCAAAGCTATCAACTCCTCCCTTTGTTTTATTATAGTCAGATATTATCAATGGAGTTTTTTTCTTTGTTTCATTACAATTTATTTCGTGGTGGTAAGTGCTTTGAAGTAACACTGTTTTATATTTTTTAGGCATATACGAAACGATTGTGAAGCCATCTGTAAAAAAATATAATGAGCTAAATTGCGTTCTTCCTTTCGTTGAGGAAAAGTTTTCAGGAATTGATGTCTTGTTTTTTTCAATTTACCCAAACATGTGATGTTCTTTTTTTAGTAATTTTTCAGCCAAAGAATATGATATAAAAAAATTATCAAAGGTTATGTTATGACCTTTCAAACCATCACATAGCTCCAAAACAATATTTTCTGCTGAATTTTTTTCTATAGAATCAAAATTTTTTCCCAAGTAGGGTTTGATTCTCCAGACATAATGTGTCTCAGCATCACATAACGCCCAAAATTTTATGCCATATTTTGCTGGTTTTTTAGGCATGTATTGTTTGAACGGAAATCTGCCACGGAAACTTTTTAGTTGTTCATCGATAGTAGTGAAAAAATTTAAATCATACAAATTTTGAGAAATAGGGCTCCAGATTTCCCAAAAGTCTCGAAAGGCTGCAAACTTATCTTTTTGCTTTCTTTGGGTTCTTGTTGCACTATTGTCAAAACTTAAAGTTGAGCACAGCTCTTCAAATCTATGACGTGTCATAGTTGCCGCAAAAATTGGGCGTCCATTCTCTTGGCTCCATAAATTTTTTGTTGCTTCATTTTTTGACCTGTAGACTCCAAGCAAAATTAAAACACAAAAAATGCCTTCAGTTCAACCAGATCCAAAGCTTTCCAGTTGTCTCCAAATTTTTCATTTCCTTTTTGATTGGTATTTTAAAGAATCAAGTTCAAAATATTGGGTGGAAAAAACAAAGAAAATGCTGAAGCTTCTTCATCAATATGTGAAATTGAGTACCTTGTGGGGCCTGGTTTCAAAGATACTATATTGCAAGATTTTCTTTTGCCTGAAGACGGGTGGTTCACAACTCCATACTATTTTTTTGTCTTTCGAAAATAAAGAAGTGCTTTGATTCAAGTAATCTGTATCATTCTCAACTGAAGATGATGAAGAAGAAATATGTGATATTTGATCATAGCTATCAGATGAAATATCGGAAAAAGAACTTTCGGAGTTATTACCAGCATATATAATTTTTGATTTTGGAATTCGCAAAACGACTTTAGGAGGCATGATTTCTAAAAGTGCTAAAATTTTGAGAAAAAAAATGTAACAACAAATTTCACAATAAAGTTGCTTAAAATTTAATTTAATTTTGTTACTTTTAGTTTTATAATCTTATAAAAATCCTCCCAAATCTTTAAGTTTATCTACATATTTTGTTTTATATTTTAAACTTTTTTATGCATGATGTAGATAAAAAAATATATATCAATATAATATAAAAATCGCTTGAATTTTTTATTTTTATATATTTTTTATATTTGTATAGATGGCGTTATTCTTTGATGGAACGTCTTGCAATGTAAAATAAAATTAAGATTTTATTTTAAGATTAAAATAAAAGATTTGTAAAAAATTATTTTAATCTTTAATTTGTTTTTTTGAAGTTCTAAAAAGTATAAAAACACATGGGTCCAAATGGACCCGATAAGGGTAATATGTGATTTTTTAATTTTTGCCTTAATAGATTATGATTTTTAGAAAAAAAAATTTAAGTATGATAATTGATTCTGATAAAACAAATTCAAGAAACATCACAAAGCTTTATGAATTGAATTGTGATTTTTACACATGTTTAATATCTTTATGGGTCCATATGGACCCAAAGGGGTAATGAGGGTTAAATGTGATAATTCATCAAGTATAGTCTATGAGGACAATTATAGGCTGATATAAAGTAAAATTGTGGCACTAAAATTCCAGACCATGCTTAAAAACAATTAATTTTGAATATGAGCTTTTTACTCCATTATGGTGGTAATGGTGTTGCATCAAAACAGTGTGGTAAGCGAAGGATAGAGTGTTTAAAAGGTGGGCGACATACAGCCTTCTATTTTCCAGCATATAAGCTTCGAATATCCGTATTCTGTCTTCCCTTCCAGCAGTTTGCGATATTTTAAACAAATATTTTACATACACTGTCGCATTAGATGTGAGTTCTCCTATTCTTATGATAATTTCAGTGCTTACTTTTAAGATTGCTCAAAATGTACGATCTGGATGCAATTTAACGACAGCTGCTTCTTGCATTGGTCTCATGCGAAATATTTTGAGTAATAAATGCCTTCTTTTTTCAGCTTTATTCTTATTATTTACATTCTGTTATATCGATAATTTTTCTACTTTGCTACATTTCTTAGCATTATACTTTAAATCACGTGCATTTAAATTAGGAATCGCGTAAACGTGGAAATGCGATACTGATTCATTAAAATTTTGATGAAATAAAATAATTTAATCACAGCATTTTGTTTCATTTTTAGCACATGATAGGGAATAATATGAAATATAAGTAATTTGAGTCATCTAAATTTTCGATACAAAAAACCGAATATCTTATCATTTTAATAAAATCCCGAACATCAAACTTTTCTTGAAGCGGGCACAGATTACCGAAAATTTAAAAAACGCGGACCGAAATATTGTAAAGTTAAAAAACACTACCATTATGAAATTCCTATTAATACTTGTTTAAAACAAAATAAAACAAACTTTTCTCTGTTTTTCCTATGGATGTGACAAAGTTGATATAATGAGGATACATAAAAAGTTGAAATGAACACAATATATTTCAAAAATACTTTTTTTGTTATCAAAATTTAGCTTGTGGGCCGGATAAACTTACTTCGTGGGCCGTTTGGTGACCCCTGTTATAGAGGAACACACACGAACTCGAATTTCCAATGGAATTCAATTGCAATTTGTCAAAATCGTCTTGTTTGCGTGAACTAAAATGGGTTAAAAAAAGGTACACTCAAATATTTTTCTAATCGATCAATAAATTGTTACAATTAATCAAAAAAATTATTTCCTTTCCTGTGTTGATCTTATAAATTTATTAAATTCGATATAATCATTACTCTCTTTCTTTTATAACCTTCTAACTTACTTACTCGTTTATTTGTTTCATTATCTTCCTTTAATGAATTTCATGGCATTATAAAAATTTGTAAATATACTTTTGGGAAAATTTGTTTCTTTTCTAAATCTACTTTTCTAATGTAATGAATAAGCTAGCGATTATGACATTAAATTTTGACTACAAGATATTTTTGTATTACTTTATTTTTTTGTATTAAATAGGTAAAATTATATTAGGTTAAATCTCCGTTGTCCTACTCAAAACTCAATTTCTAAGTGGCTTGAAATTTTAGTTTTGAAAAAAATGTATTGTTAATATATTTTATAATGGTATTATATTTTTGCTCAGAATTAAGATATTCGCACCTGCAGAACCAGGCTTTATCCACTTTTGCTGTTTTTTCTTTATAGTGTTTACTATAGTGTCTCGTTTCGTTTAAAATACGCTTCGATTAGCTTATTTCAAATGGAAAAAGTAGACTAGTATTTCTTATTTTTTGTTAACGTTATCATTAAGCATAGAAACAGGGATTATTTTTTCTAATTTTTTTTATTCGGTTTTCATAGAAGATACTCTGAAGTCTATAAAGAAAAAAGATTCTTTTGGTCGCAAGCTTTCAGAATTCACACTAACCAAAAGTCGACTTGGATACATTATAAATCAAATCTACGTTATGGAAAGTGTTACTTATTTAACCACAGGTACTTTATCTGTGATACACACGGCAATGTATAGAGCACAGTAAAATCTCAAATAGTGTATTCGCTTTCAAAGTGTTAGTTTATTTTTGTAAACGAATGTTATCTCTTTATAGTGAACACCTTCGTACATTGAACACTTTTATTGACTCACTGGGGTTAATGTACAGGCGCTTTACCATATATATCTTGAGCGAATGCAATGATTCCTTTTGTAAATTTGAGAAAAATAAAAATACGACAGAATAAGATCGTAAAGGAAGTAAATTTTTCAATGAAAGCAAAGCAATGTATTTCAGCATCCCTCCTTTATCAACGAATATAAGGGAAAAGACAGTCAAAGGAATAACAGTATGACTACTAGTGACTTAGATGATATTTTCTTCATTCTTTTTTTATTGCTTGACAATGCCAAGCTAAGCTTCCTTAAATAAATGCATTGTGTTCAATAAAAAAAAATTTTAATCCATTTTCTTATCAGACATGCGCAAACTTGAAAAATTGTTTCTTTTAAGCTTCATAAAAGAGGGGCGTGAGTAGGTTGGGTAGAGCGTGTGACTTCGAAATTCAATCGAAATTAGGTTCGAATCCCGCTCCCGCCAACTTTCTCATAGTTCGATACAAGCGGCCTCTGGCCTTCTCGATGAAAACACCCCAAGGTACCTTTACCTACCTTTACCTCATATAGATGTGAAAATTCACCAATCTGAAATGATATTAAATTTACAAGAATTTATTTTTTACAAAAAAAAAATCGATACAAACTTCTCCTTAAATTAAAATGATACTTTCAAAAAAATGGTATGTTTAACTTGTAAATGTGTGATTTTTTCAATTATATGAAAATGGTACATGACTGGACTAATTTTGAATAATCTGTGTAGATATAATTTTTGCTGTTTTACAAAAGCAGGAGTAGATACCAACATCCTTGTTTTGACTAAGTTCCATAATAATAGCTATAAATAAGCTGAAAAAAGGTTATCAAAATTATAAAATGAAATTATTCATAGATGTACGCTATCTACGTGGTATTGAAAAGACTACTTAGCGATACTTCCTCATCTATTTTGATTCACAACATCAGCCTGTGCACTAGTAAAAAATATTTATGGTTTATAGAATGGCACTTGTTCTTCTAAAATTCTGAATTATTGGAAATAAAACTTCTAAAGGGTGTAATTTGATATGTTTGTTCTTAATGTGCTTTTCATTCCTATTTTAACTATTTAATTTTGTTAAGGTTTGATCGATTTTTATGAAAATTATGACGCCACTTTGGAATCAGCTGTTGTAAAGGTGTATAACACAGAAATGGCATGGTCAATTATAAACGAAACTATGCGAATTCAAGGCCTCTCTTCTCTCATTTCTTCGTCTGAATACCAAAGATATTTAAGAGATATCAGAATGATGAGCAGTTTTGAGGTTATTTTGAAATTTCACTTTTTTTACTCACCTAATTTCCTTCCTTTATTAAATATATGTTGGGTATAAGTTTAGTTATCAAAGATAGTATTCAATATTATTTATCTTTATATCAAATTCCCCAACTTTCTAATATGCTCCTCCTTTGAACTTACAAATATGTTCATATTATTATAAAACGGAAAGAGTGGAAAAGATTAAGTTTTTTCTTCAACTTTCTTAATTGCATTAATCAAAATAATTTATTTTTAAAACTCAATATTTTTGGTACCCTAAACCTAAAGTATATTATATTTGTATCAATAAATTTTTGCTTTATTTTTATAAGGGAACGAACAAAATCGCACGAATGCAGATAGCCCTTTCTGGTTTGCGAGCGTTAGCAAAGGAGAAGAGTGTTTCCATTTTTGAACGCCGAGATGTAGTGAACTTTCCATGGCCTAATTTTTGGGCTAAGATGAATAAGAGTTTTTCTATACCCTACTTCGAAGAGAAGATCTTTGAAAGCAGGAAGAATTTGTTTTACAGAGTGCATCCTAATCTAGCTCAAATTGCCAATATGTTGGATAATTATGTTTACAAGTTTGAAAAAGCTTGCAGAGAACTCTTGTACACGCACGCCAAGGTTTGTGTTCTACTTTATATAATCACTATGATTTGTTCAGGGCTGCACATTGATAAAATTCAGAGGACGAATTCTAAAATCTTCTATACATGTATTCATTTTTATATTCTATACAAAAATTTGTTTTAAGTATGCACTTTTTTAAGGAAAAAATAATTGATGAAATATGAGATAATATATTTTTTAATTATTAAATGTGTTGATTCATATAAAAATTGAAATATGATTATGTTTTTTGTTTATTCTGGCAATACACGTGTTAATAGGAAATTGAAGAGAATCAAGTGATCTTACTGACGATTTCAGACTACGTCATCGACTTGTACGCTGTTTCTGCAGTTTTGAGTCGCGCTTCACGATCTCTTTGTGTTGGCTTGAGGAACTGTGATGTTGAGGTATCTACTTTTTTTGTCATAATCCACGTTTAATTCTTAGTAGCCTTGTTTATAGATACAAATATGCAAAACCTTTTGCTGTGAAGCTGATAAGCGCTTTAAACTTTACATTGAAAGAATGAACTCACGTGAGAATTTTTTTTCTTGCTCTAAATATTCTTATTTGTATGCTATGGTGATCCACATTTCCCCGAATACTCGAATTATGTATTGCGAGAAGGTGGGAGATAGGAAAAACATAAAACCCGCATCGTAGCAAATCTCTACGATGAAGAAATTTTCTGTATTGTAAAAACATTTAGTAAATCTGTTGTATATTTTCTTGTTGTTGTCCAAAGAGATCATTTTGATTAAAATGCAAAAAAGCCTATGTGCTATTGACATCAGACAAAACTTCTCTTATGTAAACATTTATAAAAATTCTTAGATGATTTCAATTTTGAAATAAAGGCACCTAGAAAGTGTATTAATAAACTATCTTTTATTGAAATATGATTTAAAACGAAAATATACCCGAAAAAAATTATTCACCACAAATGAAACAAAACTTCTTTTTTTCTTTAATTCTGTGTTCAGGGCATACATTGGTTTCGCAAATTGAGCATTGACGTCGGTAGGATTTTTTACAAAACTTACATGGTCTGGCATAACTCGCTCCAATTTTTCTTTTTCTGGTGAAGTTTTCTGTTTTTATGTAGCCAACAACTAATCCAGCTTTCTTTATTCCAATTGATAAACTTTGTTTCATTAGGCGATCATGAGAAGAAGAGTAGGCCAACATGAACGAAAGGTTTTTCAAAAATAATTTTCTCAAGCAACTGTAGCCATTCTTGGACAAGTAAAATGTAAGCGTTATGCCAACTCACATTAATGCAATAATTTAGCAACATTGGCCACCTGTTGATTTTTCTTGTAGTCGAAAATTCCTCCAGAAGAGAATTCATGAGGTCAACACCAATTTTCCCTTTGTTGTAATCCAAAATAACCGCCGACTTTTTATCACTTCTTTGGGATATTTCGGTTACGTTATGTAATGAGGTCAACATAAGAACATTTTTGTTTATTTAGGAACATAAGAACAAAGACCAATGTGATTTTTATGATCATATACAGATGATGTTGAAAGTACTTGCCTGTTTTTTACATTTTTCAAAACTTCTGGCACTTCTTTTCTCCACTTATTTATAGTACCGATTATAGTGAGGTTCATTTTCGAAAACTCAACCGCTAAAGTATGCGACGTGAAATATTTATCGGTTACGAAGTCGCGCCCTGAATTAGCAAACGTTTTGCCAAATCCAATACCACTTTCATTCCAAGATTTTTTTGAGTTGTCCCGTTAGCGTTTTTTCCAGTGTACACCTGTCCTTTCAACGCAAATCCACTAGATGCTTCACAGCACCAGTTTACTTTCAAACCATACTTGCGTGGTTTATTTGGTATGAAACATCTTCCTGGACAGTGCCCTCTGTAACCGTAGAGCTGTTCATCAACACTCAAGGTGCTTTCAGGAACAATAAACTTCAACAAATTATTTTGAAAACTTTCCCAAATATCTCCATTGCAGCAAGTCGATCAACCTTTCTCCTTTCAGCTCTATCTCTGAAATTGTCGAACCTCAATACACGTAGAAAATATTGAAATCTTTGAAAACCTATGGTGGCTCTATAAAAAGGTCTTGAGTCTGACGGTGACCATAAGTCTTGTAAATTTGACATGTTGTCGTGATCGGATCTTGCTCTGAGTAATATTGCGTAGCATGGTTTTATTTCATCCAAAGAAAAATTTTCATGAAAGATGGATACTTTCTTCTGTTATTTCTCCGCGTGTACTCTCGAATCTCATCCTGAACCTTTCTATTTGTGAAACGTAAAATATCCAAAAACGTTGTCAGTGTAAAAAAGGAGAAAAGCTTCCAACTCATCTTTCGGATTACACAAGGCCCTTCCTTGTGTTTTCTCTCAATATATTTCTGGCCAGAGAATGAGCTGGTAAAGGGCTTCTTGAATATATGATACCATTACTTATTATTGTGTTCTCCATCATCTTCTTGCTGGCCATTTGATACATCGCCATCATTTTCATAATCTTCATCAGACTCGTCACTATCTTCGTTTTCAGAAACATCTTCAAAAAAACATCAATATCACCTTCATCCTCATCACAGGGCAGAGAAATTTCATTGTTGCCGGACCCTTCAGGTTGACTTTTAATAAAAGTTACATCGTTAGCTTCTTGTTCGTCATATTCACAATAAGATTCATTCAACGACAACAAGGCAGAGATAAGTTGAATAGAAGATCGCTTGTTTTTTCCATTGTAATAAAATTAAAATTTTTATTTTCTAAAATAAGAAAATATTGAGTATAAAAAGAAGTTAACAAAATTGAATTGCACGTGTTGAAATTTATATAATAATACTGGTATTTATAATAAAAAAATCCTATTACTTAGTTTAATCCTATACTACAATTTGTAGTTATGTTGTAGGTCCAAGAGTTTTTAAGCCTCAAAAAGCCACAAAACAAAGAAAATTTGATTATAAACACATGCATGTCTGAGATAAGCCAAGTTCTACACCAATTAAAGGTTTAAAGTTAATTGAAAAAGTATTTCACTCGATATCAAATCTTTTCCATATAAAAACTACAAAATGTAGTAGCTTGTAGGGATGAGGGTTAATAGCCTTAAAAAGAATTTCACTTAAAATCAAATTTCAAATAAAAGCAGTTGAGTTGTCTTTTAGTATTCGAATTAAAAATTTTAATTCTTCTCAACATTCTTTAATTCGCTAATTTTGTGATTAAAATGGAATTGTGATTGTTTCATATTTATTATCTTCTAAAAAATATCACTGCTAATATTATATCCCTTAAAATGGTTAAATATTTGTCTCAATAAATTTTCAAAAATATTCTCTATAATTATGAGACCTCTGAGTTTGCGAGTGTAAATATAAATGATATTTTTGTAGTAGTTCAATTGAAACCAATTTTAAAATGGGACATAAGTTCAATTTTGACATCTTCGTATATGTAACTTCATTTATTCTTGGTTGAAGACATTTAGTCAAAAGTCTACGTCATAGAAATTTCGTAAAAGAATTTATAAGGTACGAAGCATGTAAGCCTCATGAAGTTTATACTGTTGCTAGAAAATTTCGCAGTTAATTATTTGATAGTTTTAGCAAAGGGAAGTATGCCTCGTTTGATAACACTAGCTTTTAAATTAGGAGGAGGAAACGAGCGAGAGAAATTTAGGAAATTTCCGAGCAGAAAACATAATAGTGTAAAAGCCAAAATTAAAGTATGACCTCTCATTCACTCATCAATTGTAAGAGAATAGATGAATACGTTGTACTGATTGTAACTTGTCCATGAATATAAAGCATGGTGCAACACTGAATTAACCAGAATATCTTCTAAATAAAAACGATAATGACAATGGCACGCCCAAGCTTTTGGAGCTTATCGCGCACTTTTTTGAAATGAAATATTGGAAGACACTAATTTTTTTCCAACTATTTCGAAACAAAAAATTAGCAGTTGAAAAAACCTATTTTCATCTTCTAATGAATTTCAAAATATTTTTGTATGAAGAAAAAAACAAAAAAGACTGTAACATAAATTAAATTGGTCATCAATAATTTATCTAATATTTTAATAGGAACCTATAAAAAAGTTAACGGTATAAGTGATTTAAAAAGTAGACACTAACGTCAAAGCATACAACAGTGCTGAAACTTCAACTGGCTGCGACACACTTTGAGATTATTGGCGACATACAAAAGCTGCAAAGCTGTCTTAAAACATTCGTGCTATGCTTAATCAGAAATAATCTAAATTAGTAAATGCATTTATAAATATGCGATCGTTAAAATCCTTTAAAAATGTAATGAGTGAGATAATATGGGGGAAATCCATTTTTGTCGATTTCTTGTACACATAAAATGTGGCATACTCTGTTATTTTGTCAACACATTCAGTCCCTAATCTAATGTGTTTTATTTAGTCGTAATGTGTTGCATACGCCGGCATTTATTTTAAGATAAAAGTATACGCGGCTCCAAACAACTCTTAGCGTTTACAAACAGCGTGAAGCACAGCGATATTCAAACTTTCCAACAAAAATAGCTTGATAAATAAGATTTTTATTAAAATGTGATATAAAAGTGACTTATGAAATTTATTATGATGAAGGCGTTTGATACGATTGCGAAAAAAAGAATTAAGAGCTACTAAAACTCTGTGCCACACCCAAATTATTATAACAATTTTTAGATAGGATTTATGTGTATTTAAATTTGATGCTATTTCAAAAATACTGTTTTTTAGTTAGTTTGTGTTGCTCAATTTTTTTATCTCATGGACCAAAAAATTGGCATACATTTTTCATCTACGACCAAAATTATTTAAAGATATTAAATAAATAATGTAAACGAAAAAATACTGACTTCACTAAAATATTTGATGTTTGCAGTTGGAAGTTAAAAATAGCTGAAACTATTTAAAAGTTATGTTTAGTTTGCAAGTATATTTCGCAAAGTTTAGTTATGGAGCAAGCTCGTACTCACTGCCTTCTGTGATCTTGATGCTTTTATTGCAAAGTTACTCGTAGATTGGAATTCAGTTGAAGCTTATGAAATAAATTTCGGGTATTTTCATTTGTGGAACGCTCAAAATTTTCTGGGCCAAATTAGGAAACACTGAGTTAGCTATTTATTTAAGGATGAGTTTTTGGTTGGTGAAATGTACACACATTTCAAAAAATAAGCTCATATGATATGAAATTATAAAAAAGCAATTAAACAATGTAGTAACTTTGAATTTAAATCTTTATGATAAAGGTTAAAGGTGGTGTGGTATTTTCATTGAAAAAAGTACTAATTTGCAGCTAACATCGAGCTATGGATAATCTAGCAGAAGCGAGTTTTAAACCCGGAACTTCAGATCGATAGCAGCGCTTCTAACCGTTTAACCTCGCAGCCACTAAACCACTTACGTTTTGATAAAAATGAGTTTAAACTTTTAAATAAAAACTTTTCACTATATAAAATATTTAAAAAAAATTCGAAAAAGTGGCACGGCCCCCCCCCCCCCCCCCCCTAAAATTTTTGACCAAGATCCATCCCTGACATATATTATACATAAGTTAACTACTTGCCTAACACTTTGTGTTGATAAAATTATGAAATTTCACTTTCAGATACAACTGTCAAAGATCATTTTAATACTATTTTTAAAGAAATTACATCAATGAGTTTTTAATGACACCCTCAAATTTCATAACCAAGCATATAAAAAGTATGACTTGTTCCCCTGAAATGAGTTCCCTTAAAACTGTCATAATTGACGATAATTCTTAGTTCTACGAAATTATTTAATTGAATTAATTGTCATTGAATATAATGCATTTAGATGCGCAAAGAAACAGTTTTGATGAGTTTTATAGAAGAATTGGCGAATCTGCTTTAAAAGAAGACAAATTTCCTTGTGAACATCCTCTGACAATTAACATTTGAGCTGCTTCTGAAAGTCTCCTCAAAAGATTTACTGTTTTTACTCTTGTTGTTTTAATAAAAAGTCACATATTTGTATTCCATTATCATTTTGTTTTTATTCGCATTCAACCCACAACATATCCTCATGTTTTTTGAATTGAAGTTTTAACTCTGTCGATTAATCTGATTCCCTTTTATAATTAAGATTTATCCCACGTTTCTTTGTGATAATTTAAGATAAGCCAAATATTAAACTTTCAAACCATTCTTAAGCATTTTTTAAATTTGGACAGGACTGTCTATGTTTTGTAACATACATGTTTTTAGAGAGGAGGATACTTCTTCGTTGGTTAGCACCAAATAATCAATGGTGAAAAAGTCATTCAATACACCCATTGATTTAAAATTAAATGCCTTACAAACAAAATGAGACGTAGATTCGCATAGCGGACTCGGGCCTCTCCCTTCTTTACGCGCCTGGAAATTTGCTTTCTACCTAACACAATTTCTGGCCTCCTGAGAAAATAAATACAAATTTAATAAAGAAAAGTACAAATTATGATAGAGGTCGCAGGTGTATCTTTTGAGATAACATGAATTTTTCAGAGTATATATATACATACATACAGTATTGGGCCATACCCCTTTTATTATTTTTATTGCCTTCCAGTTTATTAATAGTTAATTTTTTAATAGATATATATTTGCAATGCAATACGAATTATTACCTTTCAAAAGTCCAACTTCATTAACCCATTTATGGCCAATGTTCCTATTTTGGAACATAAGTAATTTTATCTTCGTCTGCTTTTTTCAATGACTTTGAATATAAATCGTCTGCGTTTTTTTAGATACGTCTGCTTTGCTTGGCTTTAAATGGGTTAATAATAACCTCGTAGTTTTATCATTTATTTTTAAAAGCTCTAAAAAAAACCTTTTAAAGTAATTTTCTGAATAATATATAATATTATGTTCGCAGCGACAATTCACTTCAAGGTAAGAACGTATTTGAGATATTGATATAAAAATGAAGGCAGCTACTAAAGCTTTCCTACTTGCAAGCACTCATAAAAATAAATGCCATGCTTTACTGAACTTATTTTGAATGAGAATTTTGTTAGGAATTAGATAATACAAAACTAGAGCAATGCATGATGTGGATACACCCTTTTTCCTAAAAGAATTCAAATTTTGAAAAAATTAAGATTTTAACCGATTTAATTTGAAGGTGCTCTTTGAAGGACTCAGGCAATTTCTTAATTTTAAGATCGTTTTTTTAATCAAATTACTTAATATCGTCAACTGAGCAAGCAATGTCAAATGGTTAACAAATTGTTATTAGTATAAGATTTAGAGAACATAATTGCAAAATTGGCCATTTTTTTATTATCAAAATAAGGCCGTTGGTCACGTTTTGCCTTTCAAAATATGTCAATGACGCCCCATTTTCAAGGTTATTTCACAAATTCTGTTTTACAAAATCATAAGTATTGCATACCATTTGTAGAAATTTAATTTCAAAAAAAAATTAAATTTATTTTAAACTTAACCAAACGTTTATCATTGAAAAAATTCGGAATAAATTTTATTTTTTTTTTAAATTGGAGTCGGAGTCGTAAACTGAACTACAAGAAAAAAAAATTTCAGAGGCAAGCATGAAAATATACTTTTTATTTTAAATAAAATTCTATAGGAATTAGTTCTTTAAAAACGGACACTTGAATTTCACCTGAATGAGTAATTGGTCTTATAGCTGACGGTATATTTGGATATTCTATTTTTATTTTTTTTGTTGAATCCTGATGTTTTCACCGAACAGAAATAACAGTCTGTAGAATGGTTTTTCTGCTCTCGCCAAACCATGGGGATACCAAATTGCATCTTTTCACGTTTTCTTTTAGTCCACATCCGTAAATTCTCGACACACTGTTTATGCGATTTGTGAGGAGCCCACGGCTTTTCTTGATCACCAAGTTTTACTTTAAAATACGCAAAATATGCTTCTTTGACAAATACACTAATGTTTACTCTCTGACTTGGAATAGTAAAACTACCACATATATAGAAGAAAGAGTTAGGATTGTTTAGACATTTACGATGAGTCATAGCAGGAGCAGACATGATCTAAAACCATAAAAATATTTATTTTTAAATAAAACACTAAGCTAAATACTTACAAGTTTTAGAAAAATCTGTATTCAACAAAATAAAATTGATGAAAAAATTATAACAAATCTTTTTAATTGGTACTATCTTAGCTTTCTGTTTACAGATGTTGTTAACAGTACTGACGTATTGACAGTTGTGCACATTTTTCACTGCATTGTCTCAATTGTGACTGCATAAATAAGATAAAAAGATACTATAATGATCACGATCAAGATTATGTAGTAAATTGTTATGAACTGACAAATTAACTAGTGAAATTATGCTTTGTAATTCTAAATGTATTTGTTAAATGAGCTATTGAAAAAAAAACTAATTACGAATTGAGAATCAGCATGTCAACTTTAGTTTAAATAAGCTTAAAAATTTAAATCAACAAAAAAAATTTTTTAATTTCTTTCTCAGTGAAAGAAAATGGGGATATATACTCCATATGTTTTGCCTGTATTTCTTACTAGAGCGAAATTTTTTAGTTGAATTTGAAGATTTTCTATTATTTTCATTTTTTATATTTTATGTAGAAATTTTTTAAGTATGAAACTGAAATTTTCAACAGAACCTACATTATTTTTGAAATATAAAACAGAAATGTTGTTATAAAAAATTGCTTTTTATTTGAAAAAATATTTTATTTCGAAAATATTCAAACATCTAAAATTTAAAAATAAACTAATTCCAAACCAAAATAATATTAAAGTTATTAAATTTTATATTACTTTTAGTCAAATATTAAGATATGAAATTTAACTAACACTCATAAAAAATGAGCTAATATGAATTTAAATTAGCTTAAAATTACATGTTTCACATGTGCAACGTAGGCTCCTAAACAGTTAACAAATTCATATTTTTATTTCGATTAATGAGCTTTGATTTAAATGTATACGTCATAATTCATAAACTAGTACAATTGGCAATTCTTTCTGTACATATGTGGATTGGTTTTTCCACATATGGTAGTTTGGAATTTCCAAACATACCAAGTAAAGTCTTGATTTCTAACAAAAAAAGTTTAAAACTGTCCTTGTTGCTTTTTGAAGAATTTAAAAAAATAGCGCATGAGGCTATAAAAAGTGTGTTTTTTTTTAAATTACAGAGAAGTGTATTCTGAATCAGAAAAAACTTTGCTTTGTGACTAATGAAGATATTCCTTGATATGATGATGGGCAATTGTACCAGTATGCTGCGTGTACTGTGTGTGCAATTGCAAATCATACCTCATTCTCATTTCTACAAGAGTTTTAAATATATGGCATTTGAACACATTCATTAAAAAATGAAAAAACAATACTCTTATCCCAATTTGTACATTAAGGTTTCCTCTGAAAATGTTGGGCAAAAAACAGATAGATCATGCTTTCATTAACACACTAAATTTTATGGGCGTGCAAAGTAAAAGGAAATTATATGTTGATATGGCGACCCATATGTTTTATCCCTAGTCCCTTGTTCATTAAGAAACACTAAAACAATGATAAGATGACCGGCCATAATAAAATTAGTTGCTTGCATGTTGATCTTTAGTCTGGTCATAACTTAAGACAACGAGCTTGTTACACGCTATCTCTTTCATATATATTAGCATTTCTTCACTTAAGATAAACAATTAAAAGTGATATATTCCGCCATGGAGAAATCTAGGCTTGTATAGAGGGTTTATCAGCTGAGGATGTAAAGTTTTTGAAGCATAGTATAGTAAATGCTTGACAGATGCTACATTAACGAATATTAGAGCTATACAAGATTCAAGGCTACAAATTGTAAGCTCCAGTGATGGAAAATTATGCATGAAAAATTACAAGCCAAGGACTTTATTAACATATAATAAATACTAAGCAAATTTAAAAGGTGATCAAACACACTTTATTAAATTAAAATATTTTAAATGGAATGTTGCTTTCCTTCACCACATCCCAATCTTTTCTTCTATAATAATCGGACTGAACTTTTTCCAACTAACAGTAATACCATTTTTCAAAACAACTTGATTATCATTACTTTTAAAGAGCCTTTAAAAAGTGTTAAGACTTTAGTGATGAAGAAGGAATTGGCAAAAATAACTCAATAAAAAACGCTTGCAAAGATTTGACCATTTTAATTTGATAAATTTATAAAATTGAAAAAACGTTTTTGATCTGTGTTTCTTCAGCCAATTCAAAGTTTCATGTATCTGAGGCTTGGAAAGAGGTTGAAAAATACTCTTTAACGACTGATCGTGTAATAAATAGACAACTAAAAATAATTTAACATAAACCATATATTTTTTACCATTGAAACAAAAATAACAACTCGAATGAGAAATAAAATAATTGCACTTTGAGGATAAATAAGGTTTCATAAAGTGTTAAAATTGAAGATGATTTTGAGATATATGATTAAAGGACTAATAAAATCTTTCTGAAAAAGCTCTCAGGATGGAGACAGGCATTTTTTGATGCTCTTTTATCAAATCAACAAGAACTTGCTTAGACAGTTTAACAAAATCTGCAACACTCTTATTGGAGGGAGGGAAGACAGGCTGTCCCAAGTGCGTTATGAGTTTGACGGGAAAGCCGCCATATATCGGCAAAAGTGGAAGGCGAGTCTTTTCGTAGAGATATCGACCGCATTTTTTCAAAAAGTCGGGAGTTCTGTAGGCTTCGTTGATGTTTTGTGTGAAGACAGGGACTATGGGGGCGTCAGCCATGATGGCGATACGTGCAAAGCCAGATCTGGTTTTCCAAATTAGGTCGTAGGACTTTCCCGAGAAAAGAGCTTCTCTAAGTCCGCCTGGAGAAATGAGCAGACTTTTGCCTTCCAACAGCTTTTGCGTACAATTTTCTATGCTTCCTGGAAAGACGTTCATTATGTCCAGGAAGAGGCTTAAACCTGGGATTTTGAACAAAAAGTTGTCGCCAATGATCGCATAGTTGACGCCTTTCAAAAGGAAGTAGGCGGCTATGTAGTACATGTCAAGAGGAAGTGTGCCATGATAGAAGATGTATATACAAGGGCGATCCTTCAACACATTCTCAAAACCTCTGACTTCGTAGCCGTGCCAAATATGCCCGTACAGAAGCCACATCTTGGAAATTTTCTGCTTGACATTCGTCAGGATTTGACACGAGTATATGTTGTAGATGTTATGTCGTTTCTTAAAAATCATGAGCCAAATCGCTTGGAAGTAGACGAAGAAGTATGTGAAAAAGGGAAAGATGTAGAGTGTGAGAACGAAAAAGAGGAGCCAGGATGAGTACTTAACATACCTTTCCAGACTCTTCACTACCGCACTGTTCACAACAAAGTCTTTTGCGAAAACGTAGAGAGAGTCGTAGTCCATTCACAACCCTAAATAATTTACCTACATTACACATTGGCAAAGTCATTGCCGCGATCTAGCAACATCCCCGAGGTGAGTGCTTTAGTTGCGTCCACTACACTCATATATTAAACCGCATCGAGTGTTAGATGGAGGAAGAACGCCAGTAAACAAAGTGAAAAACTGCTTTCGTCAGAAAAAAAAGAAAAATTTGGGATATAGAGTTCGTAGAGGTTGGCATTTGCAGCAATCGAATTAAACAGTAACCCTGTGAGGATCAGTGTGACACTGGTGTACCAATAAATAACAGTTGCGTGCTATATAATTCTATGGAAAAAGAAAGCTAAGTAATAGTCTTCAAAATTTTGGTGCACAAAAAGTTAAAAACTCACTCAAGCAAAGCATAATGCAGTAAAACCCCTCGTATCGGTCAACTCTTTACGGGGTCTATTCTCTAATAAAGCCAGTGTTGACAATTCTGAATTAGAGGTCTCCAATACACGTCTCGCTAAACGATTTTCTACGGCTCACTTAGTTCTTACAAAAAACCAATCGCCTAATTTTGAGACTTTATTCATAAAAATTGTTTCTCCAAAAACGGAAAATATTGGATGAAAAATAACGTTTCGAAGACGCTACTTTATGATGAAGAGTGAAGCACCTGCAAGTGAAAAATGTCAATAGTACAATATCAATCTGCACTTACAATTCACAACATAAAAACTGATCATTTTGAAAGCAAGCTAATACAAGATAAACTTTGTTAACTGAACTATACCTATCACAGGAGAAACAGTTATGGTCAAAACCAGCAAGAGTAGTAGTTTATAAATGTGGTGCGACCTTTTTAGCATGACAGAACCCCAGAAATGAAAACAATTCAAATAAGGCCTTTAATTAAGGACAAATAAAATATGAAAAATTTTAGTTTAAAAATTACAATTTTTTTCACATAACCTTACTTTCTTTTTATTTATATTATTCGATAAAGCTTGGACCTTACATATTCTATGGTTGGCTGAATAGATTTAGAATTTAGATCTATGGATGTAAGTGTAGATTTTTCTTAATGGCTTAAAAAAAATATGTCGACGCATACTAGACATTTGTTCTACTGCATTAACGTCTGGTAGGAAAGAGGAACCTAAGTGTCTTGTGTTTTGAAGTGTTAGCATCCACTTTTCTAAAGCCGAGCAAGTTAAAAAGACACTTGGAAATGGAGTAAACAAAACTATTGACTCTTTTAACCCATTTACGACCAATGTTCCTAAAGGCAACGCAGACGAATTCCTACTTTACAGGGAATTTAATAGGAATTACTAAAGCCGTTCAGATTTGATAACATTTTAGAAAATTCTTTAGGGAATAGAATTTTTCGTTGAGCCGAATTTATATTTGGTGTTCGAAGGTTAAACATGTGTCTTCTAAAGACCATATGGAAATGGTTGCATTAGAGGACTCATTGGTAATACAACCAGACCTCATTTATCTGACACCAGATTATTCACTATCCGATGCAATATTGATTAGGAGCTAAAAGATTTTTCTCAGCCTCTCACCTCACTAATTGTCAACAAGCCTGCTTCATATCAAATGGATTGGTTAGGTGGATTGATCACTCTGTTCTGAGATGCATTGTTGCTTAAAATTAAAATTTAAAATTTTTAGCAACGAAATGTTACCAAACTAGATTAGAAACACAGAAAAACAAAGAATCATCTTATATATGCTTCATATTCTCCCACACATATATTCAACTAGTAAAGTAATTTTTTTGAAAATATATTAAGGACTTGGGTCTATGATTTGACAGGTATAAAGACGCGAATTTAAACGTGGTTTTTTTTAATAGAAATTGAAGGTTTAAAAATTTTGGAAGAAAATTTGCTATAAACCTTAAATTTATATAAATATAGTTTTTCTTTAATTTATATAACTATTCCATTCCCTAAGTTATACGCTATTAATTACATGAAAAGAATTAAATTATTTGTACTAAATAAAAATTTTAAGGAAAGTGTGGAAACACTGGCAACTATTTTAAGCAATCTTGATAAAGAAAACTAAAACTTACAAATATAAAAAGGCCATTTCTCCCAACTTGTGTATTCTATTACATTAAATACTTTTTACATAGTTATGTGCTATAACAAATATTTACCCTGCTGAAAAAATGTATGGACCTTGTTCAAATTACTGGCTACATTATTGCCTCTAATCAAATATCTCAAATTTATATTTTTATATCAATGAAGTTGAAATTAATGAAAAAAAAGATTTTATATATTCACTCTAGACAACCATAAA
Organism: Nectonema munidae; assembly: GCA_030549495.1. Classification (NCBI taxonomy): domain Eukaryota; kingdom Metazoa; phylum Nematomorpha; class Nectonematoida; family Nectonematidae; genus Nectonema; species Nectonema munidae. The sequence goes on along the minus strand of JAUIRK010001050.1, from coordinate 712,901 downwards.
ACAAGAAAAGTAATATGGAAGGTCTACTCACAAGCAAACAAGCCTTCACTATAAAAAAGAAAGAATTGAGAAAATTTTATATTATTGGGGGCAAAAGCCTTTTTCGCGCACTTTGAAATCACATTGGGGGCAGGAACCACCCTCGAATGTGCGCCTCTGGTTTTAGAAGCCATCTCTGATAGAACAACTGAACTACATGATTTTCAAAATCTTAATGTTGAAACACAAGTTATTCTTATTTAACGTCACATCAAAAAATATTGGATGACAACTCACATTTTCCAAAAGTGGCTTTGAAGATTTGATAAGAAAATGAAAAACAGTAAAAAAATATAATTTTTTTCTCAACAAAGCTAGAAATCATTATCATTAATAACAAGATAATTTTATTCTTACAAGCACAACATTTGTTTTACAGCTACTCAAAACATTAAACTACATTACAGAAAGAGATTTGTTCAAAAGTTGTTTTTACAAGAAGATAGGGTTAGGGTTAGGCAACTTAACTCACATTGAGAATTGATGTACAGCACACTGTCAAATGCATAAATAGTTAAAAATGTCAAGGCAGATTTAGTAAACAAATGCCTTGAATCTGCATGTTTTCGCAAATTTAAAAATACAGAGAATCGAGAGCAAACTTTTCAATTTGATACACTATTAAATATTATTGCTAATTGACTCGAAGAAGCTATCACTGACATGATCGAGTAAAAAAGATGGAGAGTGATGTGAAGTTATGGAGCAGCTAACAGATTAGGAAAACAAACTTATAAATGATCAAATACAAAAAAGTACCTAAATATTTGAAGAAAGGATGTTCAGAAAAAACACATCAGCTTTGCAAAAATTTTGTTTAGTAGAAAAAAGAACTGATTTATGATCAACGTTGGGAAAAGCAGATGAATTACCTAAAAAAATTGCCATTAAGCGCACGTTTTATCCTGACCCAAAAGATTTGGTAATATAATCATAATAAAAATATCTAAAAACACGGAAGTGGAAGCTATATTGGCTAGTCAAAATATGCCTCTCTTGGATAGCAAAGGCTTATTATTTTAAATAGCGTATAAAAATGAAAATAAAATGTTTGAACCATTAGAGCTAAAAAAAAATGCGAAATTGAAAATTTAATAAAATTGACTGATGTCCCAGTTTCTCAGGACATTTGACAAAATAATCACTAGGGACTAATGATAGGACGATTTATCCGAATCAGAATCGTATTTTTTACGAGTAACGGAAACAGAAAAGTATCTGAAAAACGACTCTGAAAGACTAAATAAGGAAGGCTTATTAGCATTTGGAATGTTACATGTTACAACATCTACTCTATATTTTTCCTAACTTTACTTATAAACTAGGGTTCGCTCCCGGTTTCAAAGAACCGGGACATTCGCGGTTCCTAAATTTTAGGAATCGTCTCGGAAACGTAACTTATTCCCGGTTCCGAAACTTGCCTAGTTATTCACCCATTTATCTCTGATTATTTATTTACTTTAAACATTTTAATTCTCCTTCCTTTAAAATTCTTTGAAGCTAAAATAATAGAAAAAAACATCACCCATTTGTTTCTAATAAATCAATAATATATCAAAAATTTGCATCTCTCTGTGTAGCTCATCGATTTTTCATTCTATCAAATATATATTGTATATTCCAGAAGTTTGCATCTCTTTGTTTCTTCATTAATTTTGAAATTATCAAATTTTTACTCTCGTCAATTTTTTGGCACAAGGTAAGTGTTACAATAATTTTCAAAGTACTTTTAGTTGCAAGTTTGTAACTACATTTGCATTACTCTGAAAAAGCGAGTGACTAAATAATTTTAGTATGCTAGCAAATTTGTAGCCAAATGAGCAATATATGTGTAAGTGTTTGTTTATGAGATATGCTTTAGTTTTCAATCAGGGGCGCACATCCGGGGGGACCTTCGCCCCCCTCCCCCCCCCCCCCCCCCCCCCCCCCCCCCCAATAATTTTCTATAAGTAAGAGTTGCTGTTTGTTTATAAAACATGTATGATGATCGCAGTATCATTCGAATACATGAAATAAGAGAATAAAAGAAGGAATGCAGACTTTCGAATCAATCAAACATCATGCCAAGCTGCTCTGAAATTCCTATCGAACATATTTTACAGACGATGCGTAAGAGCTTCAATATGCACACAATAAGTAAGCAATGTTTATCACAGTGTCTCCTCTTGTATTTTTGAGCAAATACACGTTGATGATCCACTAGATTTTCTCATCTTCTGTCACAGTGATTCTATTTCTCTTTTTGTCTTCTCTGCTAAAACTCAATCATTCAAGCTCTCTTCTTTCATTCAAGCCCTCTTCTCTTGTTAAGCTCTCCTATCTCATTCAGCTCTCTTCTCTGCAGTGACGTAGCTAGGCTGGGCATAAGGGGCCGTTCCCACACTCCTATGTAGCGCATGGTGCCCCCATGCATCTTATGCGATATCAGTTTTTGAAAACTTCTCCAAAGAAAGTATAAATAATGTTGCGCAAGTTTTTTGTTTTTAAATTGTGCCCATTCTATCAACTTTTTTTTGGCCACACCACTGCTCCTGTCTAATTTGCATTTAGTTAAATTAAAATAGTTTTCAATCGTTACAATTTTATATTAATGAATATTGTTAGACTCGCGCTAAGAATTTTTTTTCAACAAGTCACTTAATCTTTATCACTACGTTTGCTACATTTTGTAACATTTGAAAACTTTAATTTTTTCAAGTCAAGAAATTTTTTTCAATAGTTATTTGGGAATGAATATTTTCATTATCTATTCAGTTTAAAAGTAAGAATACTCTATTTGTTTAATATTTGGCAGAGATATTTTTTATAATGTTCGATTGTTAAATTTTATAAATAACACTGTACATAATCACATCACTTTTTTTAAGAAAATTTGTTGATTATTATTATAATAAAAATATAATATCGAAACAAAATGTTTCAGTTGTTAAAAATGTACTTGATCTATTTATGACAGCTGTCAGAATTTTATTTGTAGACAGAAATATTCAAAAAAACGCAATGATTTTCTTTTCTCGTATACTTTGATTTATATTAGTTTGGTCCTCGGACATTTCGCCCCATTATTTTCATAAGACAGTTCGCCCCATGGACAATTCGCCCCATTATTTTCATAAGACATTTGGTTTCATGGACAATTCGCCCCATTATTTTCATAAGACAGTTCGTCCCATGGACAATTCGCCCCATTATTTTAGTTCGCCCCATGGACAATTCGCCCCGTTATTTTCATAAGACATTTGGTTTCATGGACAATTCGCCCCGTTATTTTCATAAGACATTTTGTCTCATGGACAATTCTAAAAAATTAAGATAAATTGATTAATTTGAAATAATTTAGTAGAGATAAAATAAACAATATAAAATTTTTTAATAATTTTACACATATAATAAGCAAAGATGGATGAAACTAATAGCCTATGAGACAATTTGTCAGGGGGGCAAATTGTCTATGGAGCGAAATGTCTGTCGACTGTTAGTTTAAATAATTTTTTAATTATAAGGGCTAGCTAGGTTGGCTTCTGCTGCTTATAAAAACTTGAAAATATCAAATAAACTCTAATTCTTTATGCCTCCTATTATTTTGAAATTATTCTGAGAACAGACGGTTCCATTTTAAAATAGTAAAAATTGCTTTATTAGTTTATTTTGTTTCCTTTCTCTCTTATGTTAATTATGTAGCTAATTTTTCAATTTTGAGTAAAAGGTGCAGCGTATGTATTTTCATTGACCAGGCACAAATGTACCCCTTATGTCAAACTATGAACAAATTCGTATCGATGAGGAATCGAATCCAGAGGCTTCCGTGCTATGTCCATCATCTCAACCTGCCATGCCACCCATAGAGTATGCTGTAGGCGTAGGGGATACGTCAAATTAGTTTTCAAAAAACTTAAGTTATGATCTAAAATTTTTTAGTTTTTGTTGAAGCTCTATAACTTTTTCTGATACTTTTTTTCCTTAAAAGTTATTATAAAAGGCAAATCATTGCAAAATGTTAACAGTTATTTTACTTTTTGTAGCTTGTATCAATTTAGCTATTAAACTATTTTTGAATGATGCTGAGTAAAATGAAATAATGCGATCTTAATTTTTTGTTTTATTTTTGTTTGCATAATTATAACTTCGTTTTATACCCTTGCCCCTGAATCAATCATATTTTTTCATATAAACATTGCAGGGACCAGAGTGTCTAGTAGACTCTTAGCCTTTAGACTACATTCACTCATATAAAACTATCCAACCTTCAGTTATTTGTTTTCTCTATGAATCAAATATCCTTTCATCAATTCCTGTAATGTGCCTGGTAGACTACTTCATTTTTCAAATGAAAATTCTATTCCACCCCCTAACAATTTTGGATTTTTTAAACTAGTGTATATTCGATGGTTGTAGATAAAAATGCCCACTAATTTTTGATTTTCAGGATTTTTTTTAATTATATAAATATTTTTATTTGGTACCGTTTTGAAAAGCTAAATTTCTAAAATTTCTTAATCTATTGGATTTTTTCTTTATAAAGTTCTTGAAAACAATAGCAAAGGTGCAGATTTGTGGGAATGTGTTATTAAAATAAGTTAAAATACAAATTATATTTAGAAAGTGTTCTGATACACACAAAGTCCAAAAATATTTGCTGTATTATAAATTTTTTTGTATTTAAAAAATTGTCGTATGCTGAGTTTTTTTAGTTTACTTTAATTAAATTTTAAATGTTTTAGGTGAAAAGTTAACTTTTTTTTGTTTTTACAAAAAATCTTTATTTGACATATCTTTTTTAAAAAAATTTTTTTTTAATTTTAATTAATAATTTTTTGAAATTTTTTGTGTTGGGCATTTTTTCCTAATTTTAAATTAGGGCATTTTTTTCGGGGGCATTTTTTCCTACTTTTTAATTGGGGGCATTTTTCTGCGCACCATATTCGATATGCAAATTTAATTAAAATATTTTCGCTGGAAATTCACCAATTTTGTAAAAAAAAATATAAAGTAGTCTTATAAATTTAGGACTTTAGGTATACGCTGAATACACTCTATTAAACGATTGCTTGAATATTTGGTCTCCCGTGGTATTTCCAGACCACAAATTTTGAAAATTGCAACAAAAAAATTTCATCCCCCAATAATTTAGAGCAGTGGTTCCCAACCTGGGCGATATCGCCCCCAGAGGGGCGATATAATTTTTCTGGTGGGCGTTTGTAATTAAGGGGCGATGAAGGGGGCGTTAAAAAAATTCTATTAAATTTATTGTACCTATCTATGAGTTTTGCACAATTTGCTAATAATAATAGCATATCGTTTACTAAACACATTGTAAAATGTCTGTTTATGCTTCTAATGTAAACTGATGAAGAAGTGTTCTTAAATCATAAGAAACACTGGTGTGCGCATGTACCCAGATAAAGTGAATAAGAACGAACTTTATTTCAAAAACTTAAAAGAAAAATATGAAAAGCAGTGCATGAGTATGAAAACTTTCAGAAACTCAAGTAACCTTGAAAAAGGCCTTTATGCTTGTTATAAAATTTCTCTCCTAATTGCAAAGTCTGGTCAGGCGCACAGTATTGGAGAAAATTTGATATTACCTTGTATCAAAGACTTTGTTGATATCATGATTGGCCCAAGTGAAAAAAATCTACTTTCCATGATACCCTTGAGTAATAATACTGTATTATCGAAAATAAATGAAATGTCAAAAAACGTAGAAACCATATTATGTGACAAACTAAGATGTACAGAATTTGTGTTACAAGTAGATGAATCTACTATGATTAACAGCCAATCAATTTTGCTTTCATATGTAAGATTCATTAATGACAATTCAGAATTAACAGAAGAATTTTTATTTGCAAGGTCTTTAACGAGTGATACAAAAGGTTCAACTATTTTTAAGTCTGTTGAAAGTTATTTTCTTGAAAAAAACATTCCATTAAAAAATATTTTAGCCTGTCCAACTGATGGCGCACAATCAATGGTCGGGCGATACAGAGGATTTTTAGCGCATTTAAAGAGAATTTGCCAAGATATTCTCACAGTTCACTGTGTGATTCATAGACAACACCTAGCTAGTAAACTTATGTCAGCTAGTCTTTCTGAATCGTTGCAAATTGCAATCAAAGCAATAAATAAAATAAAGACGAGTTCACACAAAGATAGAATTTTTCAAAGTCTCTGCAAAGATAATGCAGAGAATTTTACCACCCTTTTAATGCATACCGAAATAAGGTGGCTTTCCAAGGGTAATTGTCTTCAAAGATTTTTCGATCTTTATGACAGTGTTCTGGATTTTTTCAAGAAAGAGGACGGTGAAACTTTTGACAAAATAAGCCTAATCAAAAGTGACATTGCATATCTGGCTGATATTTTTGCGAAGTTAAATGATATCAATTTAAAACTGCAAGGACCATCATCAAATCTAATAAAAGCTAAAGGAGTTATTGTCGCTTTTATAAACAAAATGGACATGTTTTCTTCTAGTATATCGCGTCATAATTTTTACCAATTTCGGAATCTTGATTTGATATGCAAAGAGGGCTTTAAATTTAATGAGAATGCTATAAAAGTATACACAAGTCATTTAAGTATGTTAAAGTCTGAAATATCCAAGAGCTTTGAAGATTTAATTAATGTTCAAGTTCCTGAATGGTGTTTTGATCCTTTTAAGTTTGATGCTAGGGAAATTAACTGCAAACTTCAAGAAGAAATGATAGATTTGCAAAATGACATTGAAGCTAAAGCCTTGTTTACCTTGACAGGTTATGAGAAATTCTGGTTAAAGAATCGCTTGTTGTACCCGAATCTTTGGGAAAAATTAGATTTTTGTTTTTCGCATTTCCTTCGACATACTTGGTAGAAGCAGGATTCAGTGCTGTTGTATATTTAAAAAACAAAGAAAGAAATAAATTTAAAATAGAAGAAATGCGTGATTTAAGGCTCAAGCTTACAAATATGGAGCCAGAAATCAGAGAATTGATGAAAAATCATCAGCCTCAAGGAAGCTATTGAAGTTTTGCTCAATAAATTCCACTTATAATTTAATAAATTTTTTTTGTTTTTGTAGGGTTTTAATTTTTCTAATTTATTATTTACTCATGGTTTTTAAAGATCGGGAAACCTTATAACCAATCAAGTTGCTTTTTAAAAAAATGTCAAAGTAAAGGGGCGATGGGAGATTTATTTCCAAAAAGTGGGCGTTAACAAAAAAAAGGAACCCCTGATTTAGAGGATATGCGCCCCTGTTTTCAATATATTTTTTGACCTCCTTTAAAATAAATTTTTGGGTACACCACTGGTTGAATGTTTTTTATTAAAAAAAAAAGTAATAAAAAACTAGTATCTTTTTTTTAGCTTATTTCTTCTGGCTTATGCTCAAATTTTGTTTTGCTGTAATAGTTCACAGAAAGAAATTTTCTAGCTAATCTTATAAAATATTTTAGTATTTAAATACTTATTAAACATTTTAGTAACTTGTACACACAACTTTGTGATCTTCAATTTTCATTAAAATTTCATTTTTCTGATTTAGTTTGCTGTTAAAACGAATCTTCAAACATGTCAAAATCTATTGCGTGGAATTATTTTGAAGACTTCTAAGAATGAAGCTGAATGCTTGATTTGCAAAGCAAAGATAATGTGCTCAGGTGGACCTACTTCTCACATTCAATATAGCTATGAAAACATGTAGTTCAAAAATGATAATTTCCATAGAGTGTCACATAAAACACGTTTCGTTTTTTTTCACTATTAGACATAGTTTATTAATTTGAATATATAGAAATCAATAAAAAGTATTCACGAACTCAAAAATAACCTTTTATAACAGATCTTTTAAATTTTGCTGTAGGGACTAGTGCCTCTTTTTTTATTTTTTATTTTAGAGTTTTTTGGTATATTAGTGACTCAAATAATGTATTTTTTATAGGAATTTATTGAGTTTCAAGTAGAATCTACAACAAATAACATAAATTCTTATCATTTAAAATATTGCAAGGGTCAAAATAATCCCTTTGGACGTTCTAGTGTTAAAACCGTGACTAAATGATGTAGAAACATAACCATATCCGAACCTAATGGAGTGCCCCCTCCCCTAACTGAAATTTTTTTCTGGGTAGGGGCCTGCGTACATAGATGTGAAGTCTATTGGCAATTAATCATCTCAAAAGCATTTTTATTCGCTGTTTTTTTGTGAAAAAACTGGAAAAATTGAATTTTTTCCAAAGCTTGACGAAAATTTTTTCACTCGCATGACAATTTCTGAAACTTGAGCACCATATTAAATATCATAACAGGTTAACAACCTGGGTTGATAATTGTTGGCTTCACAAAAATATCAATCGCTTTATAAATCCTTTTCAATTAATAAAAATCTTCTTTACATTAGATATCGCCAAATTAATCTTGTAGTTAACAGGTTATGAACTAAAATTATGTTCACACAAAGTCTGGCCAACAAAATCATACTTCAAGGGCAAATTTACTAATAGAAAAATTTTCACGGGCAGTATTAAATTACAAAATAACAGTACGTTAAAATATGAATTAAGAGATAGAAAAGTAAAACCAAACGAGCCAGATAGGACACTGTGCCATAGGTTGAGAGGCAATATTTAACATTTATAAGGACATATTTATACTGGCTTGCTGATATAAACATAGGACAACCCTAATTTTATCAAAGGTTGGAAGTTAAAATTTTAAGCAGAGTGAAATCCAAATCGACGTTACGCGAAGTATGATTAAATATTTCTAACAACAGGAAAGTGAAATAAGATCCTTAATATTAGCATATCCGTAAAAGTTAAATTCTAGTAGAATAATTAGAACAGACAAATGTCTATAGTTCCTACATGAGCTTTTATTTATGCTTTTTCAATATACCAACCAAAAAATGTAACCAACTTTGAAATGTTAATTAAATAATCTAATTGGCTTAAAGCTCCTTAGCAAAAAAACCCAATTTATATTCTCGTAAAAAATAAAAATCAAAAAGACCTTAGAGTACAAACAAGATCAAAAATTTTAAAAATAAAAAAATTTATATTTGTATAATATATAAAAAGTAATTTTATTAAAATTAGATAATATAGACTGCTATGAGAGAAAGCAAAAACCAGTTCGATTGTTGAAAAGTATTTTAGCTATCTAGTTAACTGTACAGAGTTGAGTTAGATTTGGCAGACCAGGCGTACCCTTTTGAACGGTAGAGTACCATTTTTTAATTTTTTTAAAGATCGGCTTTTTAATAAATGTCTTGTTTTTTATAGCAAAAAAATGAAGTCTATAGTTATTTTAGAGTAATATTTAAAAAAAAATGAATCAGGAATGTAGGTAGGTAGGTAGAGATGACAAAGCACTTTCCAAATTTAATTGATATGCTTGCAAATTGCTTGATGGAGGTTGAAGAGATGATGTCGCTTAGATTAGTGGGAAAGTGGCCAAGGGTTGAGGCGCAAGTGTTGATAAGTTTGTGTCGGTGTGAGATGAAGAATGGGCAGAGAAAGGCGAGGTGGTATGGTGTTTCAAAATGTGCTTTGCAGAACCGACACGCTAGGTAGTCTGAGAGTTTAATATGAAAAAAGTAGGTTTTGAAGGGACAATGGCCCGAGAGCCACCTAATAAGAGATCTTGATGAAGTCTATTTGTGCGAAGCCCAGGACTGGTGTATGGCATTGATGTTTGATATGCGCGAAAGCAGGGTTTTTGTGGAGTTGGTGAGTGGGTGTTTTGCCATTGGTTTTGAGTGTGCAGGGAAATTTTGCTTAGTAAGACGTTGGGATGTACTGAGGTCAAATGTGTAATGCAGGGTCTTGATAAAGTTCTTTTAGCGAGATGGTCAACATGCAAGTTTTCATGTATGTTAGAGGGAGCTGGGCACCATAAAATGAAGACAATGAAATGAGTGGAGAGGAGTTGTATTTTTGAGAACAAGATGGAAGCAAAGAAGGGAACGTTTTTGATAAGGTGTAGATCGCGCGTGATGTTCAAGGAGTCTGTATAGAAATGAATATGAGTGAAACGTGTATTGATGTGTTGGGTGATCTGATCGCATGAGGTGATTAAAGCTTGACATTCAAAATCATAAGTTGTAGTTAAATTTTTAGAAGAGAGCTTGTAGAAAAGAAGGGAGATAGAGAAGCGCCTGCATAAAAAGAGGTGGCGATAGCCCATTTTTGCGATGTCTTAGAAGAGTCTGTGAAGATTCTCAGAGTTGAAGGTTCAGAGCGATGTCTGAGCTTTTTTACTTGTTTAATAGCGAGAGATTTGTTTGCGTGAGTAGTGATAGCAAAAGGAAGGGGCGAAGAAGGATGTACCAATGTGGTGGGGTGTACCTTAGCGTGTATGAGGAAACCGTGCGATGAAAGGAGTGATGTGTGAAGCAGTTTCGCGTGAGGGTGTAATGCGTTGAGTGGAAGATGTAAATGGGAGGCTGAAAATGGGGGAAGTAGAGATTTGTATGTGCAAATGTAGCGTCTGATGAAGATATTTTTCAGTTGGATTAAAAGTGGCGTGCAGTTCAGTGTGATTTCTAGAATAGATGTTAGGGTTGTGCGATAAGCTTTCGAGATAGTTAATAGACTGAGTATATGGATTTTGAATAAATATTAGTTTTATTCTAAATCTTTAAAGACTAATATTTATTTCATAAGGTTTATAATTTTATGGTATATTTTTTCTAGTATCCTAAAAATAAATTTTATTATAACTTTATATAATACAATCTTGTTTTGAATTAACTAAACTTGGTTTTAAAAATGGACATTTTTTATTGGCAAATAGAAAATATGGTCAGCCTTGTTAGAATCTATCATTAAACTTTCCTTTTCTTAGTCCTACACGAGTTAAAAGATGCCCAGAGCCCTCTTTAGCCCAGTCCTGGTTACGAACCTGCATGTATCTATAATAAAATTTACCTAAGTTACACAGTATAAAAGTGTTCAAGTAAAGTTAATTCATATTAAGTTGCCGTCTTAACCACCAAAACAATCATCCGTTATCTAATATAAAGTAGATTTTTATTAAAAATATGTGTTTATTTTGTTTACGTCTAATTTTTTGATAATTTTACATTTATTATTTTAAATTTATCACATTTAGATAATATTGATTATTATTTGCACAAAAAAGTAATGATTACGAAAAATAATAATGACAATTAAATAAAATTGACGGATAGAGCAGGCTAATTTGGAAAATCTATAAGGAATCCATTGAAAAACAGCAAAGTTTTTCATTCCCAAGATAGAACTCTTAAGAACTCTAAATTCATATGCCCTAAAATCAAAATGTTATCAACCCACTATAACAGTTTGAGATTTATCCATTAGGTAAAAAGTAAAAACAAGTATTAGATTTGTAGATAAAATATAAAGTGTACATTTGACAAGTAATATAGAATTAGATACTAAATCAAAGGCCTTGGAAAGGTCAATAAAGATAGAATGTAAATGAAATTTTTAATCGAGCATTGGTTGAATGCCCAGAAGGGAAATCAAAGTGATTTTCAGTAATTTAAATCTTCAAAGAAAAGTAAAAGTTGAGTTGACAATAGAGTTATTTTTCATATAACTTTGAATAAGAAAAAGAAATTTATTTTCAAAGTTATTAGTATACTAACAAATAATATGCAAGCAATTTTACAAGGCATGTTTCAATATGAAACACAAGCAATATTAGGTCATTACAACACTCCCTAGTTCATTAGAACATGATAGATCTTCCATTTAGTCAAGATATATATATTTTTTAATCACACGTTATCTTTTCAATTAGTTTTCAGGTTTTTTTCCCTCTCTTATACTAACCTCAAAAGATTTCTTAATACGTTTTGTTTTTTTTAATAAATATTTCATGATTGTAGAAAGTATTATAACTCAAAATATACAAAATAATGACACTTTCAGACATTTTAAAACCTTAAATGCAAAAATTGATTTAAGAAATAAAACTAGCATCGTTGATTTTGTATAAAAACATATATTTCATGTAAAATTAGAGATAATATTTTTGGAGATAGTTTTTAGAAGTAAACCTTAAATTTGATTGAAACTGACAGATATATTTAGACCTCTAAATTTGATAACTGAGTTAGAGAAATGAAACCAGCATGATCGATTTAGTATAAAACATATATTTTATGTAAAATTTGAAGGAATGTTTTTGGAGACAATATTTAGAAGTAAACCGCAAATTTGATTAACACTTATAAGTATTTTCACATTCTAAATGTAAAAAAGGAGTCTAGAAATGAAACCAGCATGTCCGATTTAGTATAAAAATATTTATTTTATGTAAAATATAAACGAATATTTTATTTATTTCTTATCAATCAAAATTTTGATTGTCATTTTCTAAAAAATAGCCATGCTTGTCATTCAACTACAATCAAATACAATGAAATAATTTGAAACATGATTTTATATTGTTTTTTAATATAAGGGAAGGGTGTAACATGAGAGTTGGTAAAAAATAGGTTTTTTGATCTAAAAACTTACATTTTTGGTGTACCTAAAAAGAAAAACATTATCACCAAAGACAAAATCACCTTTGTATTATTTGAATTTCTGATTTCCCTTTCCACATTTAAAATTTTTAAAAATTTATTTTTAATTTACTTTTGCTCCATTTTACTGCACTTTTTCTGTACAAATTTAAAAAAAAGTATGCATATAGGTTTACATTATTTATTACTTTAACTAAAGGATACAATAATTTAAATAACTGAAATTTATACTAGAAAATTTTTTTAAATTTAATTTTGCTGGAGTTTGTAGCACTTTTAGCGAATTTCAGTTAACTTATTAAAATATGTCCACTAAAGTGTCTAAAATAGTAATATTTTCTATTTTTAAAAATTTTTTACCTGTTATTTTATATTAAAATTCTAATAATATTAATAATAACAATACTATTACTAATACTAATAATACTAGTAATACTAAAAAGACAATAATGCTAAAAAAATAAAACAATACTACTAATAATAATACTATAATGTTATCTAGTCAAAATTCTCCAAAACTAAGGTAGCAGTAACTAGTTTTGAGGGATTTTGATAGCCAGGATTTTTACTAGGAGCCAATAATAATACAAATAATAATAGTGGTTTTTGAAAAAATATCAAAACTTATTTGTGTACTTCATTTGTAAGCTATGCTAAATTTTTGAACTAATGCTCCCTTATCTTTATGGTGCGTGAGGAAGGTGTTCCGTCTTGGGTTCGATCCCGCATCATGCCTACTTTCCTCATAGTTCGATACAAGAAGAAGAAAAGTTTATTTCTCAAAATTCAAAAGGGATAGTATGAAAAAAGACAATTTTTCTTGTTTTCTTCTTCATAGTTCAATACATCCGGTGCAATTGCGCCTTATCAATGAAAACTCCCCGCGGTACCTTTACCTTTATTATAATTCATATGCTCCCTATTTAGAGTTATGTTTTTTATTATTTTTGTAGCGTGACTACCGTCTTTACTTAGCTGAAGTTACGCTTAAAATAAACTTTTTCCTTCAAAAATCGGGTGTTGAGACTTTTACATAAAAAAATGTTCTCATTGTGAATAAATTTATATTTATAACATACATCTAATAAATTTTCCTCCAAATGAATGTTTTGGATAGGGGATGTTTGTTACCTTTAGGATAAAACGTACGAAAATTTTGGAAAGTTTATTTATATAGAAATAAGCATACAATAATTACCCACATTATTAAACTATATTTTTTGATCAGTGCGAATTTTGAGGCATTGAGGATGTAGTGGTGTTTTGCACCTGTGCCAAATGAATTTACAGATCCACTGCATTTTTTACATGTGCACTTCGTGATTTTTCATTATAAATTGTTGAATGTAGAACAAAAAATCGAATAGATGTGCCTGCCATATTTCTTACTACTAAAAACCTTAGAATTACTTTCTTTCCCTGCCAGGTAGAATGATCAATTCAATGATGGCTTGTCTGATGAAGCAAATGTGTTCTCGGTTTGGTCTTCTCAATTCTTTGTCGATTACTTTTATATATAGTTTCCATGCATTATCGATAATTGCCAATAATGTCCATAAAAATAGGGCCATCACGACTTTTAGAACGTATTTTAGTTCTGCATGCAGAGATATTTTTATCAAATATATCGATATATTCCGTTCATTAGGAAAAGAGATACCTTTTTTAGTTTTACGACAGCATCTTTTAACAAAAGGCACGGTTCCAGCCTATAACGTTTGATATGACAGTATCTGGTTTATTGTGATTCCACATCACTTATTTTCTTGATATGAATATCAGTTTTACCCCTTAATTTCATTAAGTTCCATCACTTCGATTTTCGTTTATTGTAGCTGTGACCAATTTTTAGTTTCGAGAGCTCGTCACATATCTGCACACCACCAAAAATATATCCTAATCTCTTTTCGAAAAAAAATAAAACCATATCTACGCCTTGGCCTAGATTAGAAGTAATAGTTTGTGCATTTTTCTCATAATAAGGAATACTACAAAACTAACTTTGTGAGATTTCTTTTATTTTAATTCTAAACTTTCTCTGAAAACACGAGTCTGTAAATGATTAAAATCGGGTTGCACGTTTTCTCCATCTTCAATTCCAAGGTCTTGATCGGAAAATACTTTTGGACGTTCAAGAGAGGAGTTCTATTGAAGTGTTTTCAAAGTCAATTTCATCATGAGTTGTATTTTTAAATTTAATTCACATATATCCTCACTAGTTAATCAAAAATTGGTGATTTTTTAATTATTTTTATGTGTATACTAATTTTCTTTAATTTTTATTTAGATATACTTTTTAGTGTATTATTCTCAGAAAGGTGACGATGTCACTCATATTGAGAAATATTCTAAAATAGTATCTACAAAAACATTTTTTTCATAACTAAAATGATATATAATTAAATATAAATGCGTTAAAATTCTATTTACAAAAACAAACTATAGGTTACTCCCAATCATCTATGGCATTTCTCACTTTAGAAGTTAAAAGTTACAACAGACTTGAGAAATTAAGAAATGAAAGAATCAGTTGCTACAATAATTTTATAATGTTCAAATAATAAACAAAATGTATAATCAATAAGAAAGAGGATGAATGCATTTATAAGATATGACCTTGAAAGTTAATGAAAAGAAATTTTTCTGTTCAGAGGAAAACGGTGAAATATCTTTTATATCTTTTTTTGAAAAAGCGACTCAGATTGCGTTATGCGGAGATAAAACGTGGATAACCCACGAAAACTGGAGATCTCGCAAGCCTAAACTAAATTGCCAAGGTGACTAACGTATAAACTAACCAAATAACCGACTGAATCACTATCAAAATTATAACTTTTTATAAAAATATTTAGATTCTACATCATCAGCATAACATATGCATAAGAAAGAGAATTTTTCTGATTAAAAGCTATCTAAAATAGCATACATTAAGGAAATCAATTTGAAATTAAATTTTAAATGATTTTGTATAAATTGCTTTAGGTCCATACAAAAAATTACCGTAAATTCTTGCATTTAAGTTGAGATTTTTTCGCAGAAATCAAACATGAAATGAATGCCTCGATTCACATTAGAGTCAGTCATGATTAGAGAAAATACTTGGCACTAGACAAAAACTGTATCGCGATTGGTATGTTCGCGGATGAGCGATTACACAAGTCGTTGTGAGTTGCATCTGTCATAATTATAATTCCAAAAAGTGAAACACTTATTCTACACCTAATATCGTTTCTACATATTTTTTGTAGTGGCCTCCTTTATCCTATTAAATATTTTAAGGTCTACCTTTTCTAACCATTATTTTTTTATCGGTGTATAAAATATAGTAAATGAGCCGATCAGAGGTGTTTTTTGTTTTATTCTATGGTGCCTGCTGCAATTAAGGATGAAACTGGTTCTGAAAATTTTGTTGTGAATAGCTCAACTTTTCAGCTTGGCATATGTTCGAGTAAATCAGATTTCTGTATAATTTGTTTTATATTTGCCCAAAGATATACAAAGATCGACTTATTTGCAAAGATATACGGTAATTCTCATAGGTTTACGTCAGGAGCGCACATCCTCAAAATTTTTGGGAAGGGGGCTGAATTTTTTTTTTAATTTTCAAAATTTCTTATAAAAGAATTTTTGTCCAATGAACACACTACAATTATTACCCGAGATTATACTTGCATTGTAAGCTCTCAATCCTACCATAACTGCACAGATTTTATGAAGTCAAATTACCTTCTTTGTAATTCTGATTGCATCAACCTTCTAGCTCAGTGGTTTTCAAACCGGAATCCGCGTGCCACGAAGAAGTTCCATGGGGATCGAGAAAGGGATACTGAGTGAAACGTTTTTTTCTCAAAATATTGCACCCATATTGGTTCATTTGCCATTTTTGCCAATAAATCACATTTAAAAAGAATAAATAAGTTAGTCTTTGAATTGAGTACTATTTTTTTCTTTATTGCTTTTCATGCCTAATTTGTAAATGTGCATTTTTCTTAATGGCTAAAAAAATGAAATATGACGACTCACGTTTTAAATTTCGTTTTACTGCATTAACGTCTGGTGGGAAAGAGGAAAATAAGTGTCTTTTGTGTTAGCATCCACTTTTCTAAAGCCCATCAAGTGTAGCTTGCTCTGGTAGTGAAGCACTCGAGTTCGGTAAACAAAACTATTGGCTGAACGATTGCACAAATTCATGTTTGATAAATAACATAGGAATGCTTTTGCAAAATATTAAGTATGGTTTGAAAAGTTTCAAAAAATATCTGTTGTCAAAAAGTCCCACAACATAACAGAACAGATGATATTACCTTGCTGCAAAGATATTTGCTTCGGAATTCGATTTTCAACTTTTTTGCTCAGCTTGATGAAATGATGGATGCTGCAAATTTAACTCAGCTTTGCGTTTATGTACAATATATATATATATATATATATGTCAAGAACCTTGTAGACAATTTTTTATTTTGCGAGACTCAGCAATAAAACAACTAATAGAAATATTTGGCAAAGTGATAATTTTTTTTACAGTACATAGTATTAAGTCGAAATCTGGCTAAGTAAAAATCTCGAGATGTAATTGGTACCTAGTGCGCTGAGCCATAAAACCATATCCGATTAGTTGAAAAATGTTTTCAACGAAGTCATTAATCTTTTTTGTTTTCAGATTTGAATAACTCTTGCTGCACTCAAACGTGAGGTGACTTTCCAAAGGAAAATTTTCCAAGCGATACTATGCAATGAAATCCAGCAGTTTCTGGAAAGCAAACTAGACATGCATGTAGAATTTTCTAATGTCCATTTTCGTATACTTCTATCATTTTAGTGATTATATTTGAATATATGAATTCCTTTAACCTTTCGCTGCAAGGAAAAGAGATCAGAGTACTCCATTGTAATAAAAAATGTCAGCTTTTGAAATGAAGCTGGAATAATTGCATTCTTTGACAAGAAAAATTTTGCTTTATTTCCGAACATATTTGTTGATGAAAGATTTTCATTAATAAAAATGTACTGGAGGCCATAAAACACCGTGTAGCATGCCGAGAAATTTCTCTTTATTTTCTTAATCTACAAAAATTTGAAAAATACTGTCAATTTATCAAAAGTCCGTTTATAATCTCGATTTGTAATCTGGCCTCAGAAGACTTCTTAATTCAAGAACGGTTTATTGATTTGGTTAATGATTGAAGAGGTGCAAAACATGTTTTTCTGAAATATCTCATAGCGATTTTTCTATTGAAATCTTAGATTCCTATGCTTGCAAAGATTGCTCTGAAACTTGCCATTGAAACCAAATCCCGAAACAGATTGGAAGTGAGTAATGATATAAAAGTTGCATTGGCCAAAACAGCCAAATTTAGACAAACTGGTTTAGACAAAGCAGATGCCATCCATCCCATTGAGATTTGGATTGTTCAGACAATTTTTGAATAAATAATTGTTCAATTTTTTAGTACAGTAGTTTATATGTTAATTTATTTATTTTTAAATGATACCCCGAGCTATTAAAAAATTATAGTTAGACCGCTATGCCACAATTTTTTAGAAAGTTTGTGAACAACTCTTCAAGCTCAACAAGGGAACAAAATAATTCATATATGATAGATCACTACTCATTAGATGTAATTAAGTTTTTATCCCTTAGTCTATTAGATATGCTATACTCTAACCAAGTGAAGGTCTTATACCATGACTAAAAATGATTTCTTTTGTAAATCTTTAGGGAGCTGAATTTTTGCTTGAATCGATTTTATATTTGGTATTCAAAGGGTAAAAATGTTTTTGTCTTCTAAAGACCATATGGAGGGGTTGTATTAGAGGACTCATTAGTAATACAGCCATACCTCATTTATCCAACAGCAGATTATTCGACAACCCCACTATCCGATGCAATATTGATTAGGAGCTAAAAGATTTTTCTCAGTCTCCCATCTCACTAATTGTCAACAAGCCTGCTTCATATCAAATGAATTGTTTAGGTGGATTGATTACTCTGTACTGAAATGCATTGTTGCTTAAAATTAAATTTTAAATTTTTTTGCAACGAAATGTTACCAAGCTTGATTAGTAACACAGAAAAACAAAGAATCATCTTTGAAAATTTATTTAGAATATGGGTCTATGAATTGACAGGTATGTAGCCGTGAATTTAAATTTGGCCATTTTAAATAAAAATTGAAGGTTTAAAATTTTTGGGAGAAATATTCTACAAACTTTAAATTTATATAAATTAACTATTCAAATCCCTAAGTTATACGCTAAAAATTAAATGAAATTATTTGTACAAAGTTTTATTGATAAAAATTTTAAGCAAAGGATAAAAACATTGCGAACTATTCATAGAAATCTTGATAAAAAAACCAAACCATTAAATAAAACTAATATCTAAGGAATAAAGATGATATATATTTGATTTCTAGAATAAAAGAATTGATTGTTTAAATTATCCCCGTGGTCCACTTCAAGTACGGGGGGGGGGGCATAACTGATCAAGGGGAGGGGCAAAACTGATTTTAATGGGGCCGGGAATATAAGAAAGTGTATATTTCAAAATAATAATAAAAATTATATTTCATTATCTATAATATAAAGATTGCAAGCGAATCATATATATATATATATAACATTTTTCCGCATTTTTCGACTTTGAGCTCAAAATTTTATATGATGAAAGGGGGTTTTGACATTTTTTTTATCCACACCTACCTTATTTTGGATTCTGAGTTTGATGGCGATAGTCACGTGACCCCAAATTGAGGTCAATGAACCGAGTCAGAGAATGAAATTTTGCGATTTTCGTTTTAGGACTTTTTTTTATAAAATTTTTTTATGTGCAATTAAAGTAGACATATGTTTGAATATTAATTGACAAAAAAATTTCAGAAAATTTTTTTAAATTTTCGTTAATTGCGTCTCAAAAATCCGAATTTCAACATTTTTGATCTAATTTTGCTAAAAAACTAAAATTTATTTTTTTCTAATATTTTTATGAAAGGATGCAGATTGAGTGATATTTTATGCTAATATTTGAAATTTTTGAAAAATATTTAGTTTTCATATGTTTTTTCCCTATTTTCACTTTTTGGCGTTAAAAAATGACGTCAATTTTACCCCATGAAAATTTTGATCCAATTTTGCGAAAAATTGGAGGCCTAAAATAAAAATGACATCCTCTTTTATTTTTGTGCCCAACTCTTTCTCTACATGTTGATGTAAAAAAAATTTATATTTGTTGCATAAATTTTCGGCAAAATGACTCCAAACAAGGTAACTTTGACAAATTTTTCGATTTTTTTTAATTTGGTTAAAAATATAAAAAAAAAATTTTTTTTTCTAAAATAAATTACATAATCGTGTTCCAAATATACGAAAATATATATTAATGCTGAAAATTTTATTTTTTATTTTTTTATAAATTTTTTGAATCGGTCTGCATAACTTTAAATTTGGACGTTTTTGATTGGCTAATATTTGGAAAATAATATATTTATATTTCTAATTTTTACATTAAGAGGTGTATAATAGTTTGAATTTTAACATAAAACTTTAAATTTTTGAAAAAAAAAATTTTTTGTTTTTTTATTTTCAATTTTATATTTTTGGGGTTAAAAATTGGTTTAAAAAAGATGTTTTATTTCTTTTTTACAAAATATTTACAATTTTAATTAAATAATTTTCTTTCATATTTATAGAGCTTTCTTTTCTCTACAATTTAGTTGGGAAAAATTTTACATTTTCATTATTCAATTTTTCTGCAAGGAGTTAGCCGTATTGAATACACCAAAATATTTAACTTAAAACTGATTATTATATCCAATTTTTACAAAAATAAAAAACTTTTTTACATTATTTTTTTACTAAATCATGCTATATGGTTTATATTTAAAGATTTGAATTTCACTTTTTTTAAAAAAAATTTTTAAGACTCATTTTTTCTTTTTATATACATAAGTCATCAACGAATTTAAGTAAAAATTAACTTGATACAAATTTTTAACATTTTTTCAAAATATTTTTCATTTTCAAAATGAGCCCATCTTAAAGAACATCCTTTTACCTACATTTTACAAGTTAGAACTTTTTTGAAAAAATATTAAAATAAATTTTTATAAGCCTTTGAACAATGTGCACAATTTTCCTATTTTTCACGATATTTTAGTGTGTAAAATGAATATTTACATATTTTTTTTTTCATATTCATAAAATTTAACTGATATTTAAACATACTACGGTGAAAAAATTTGAAAATATATTTTTTTATTTTTTTAAAAAATTGTAAGGGGTGACCCCTACAAAATTTTCGAAAAATTTCAAACTTATCCAATTTTCTATTTTAATACCACATTTTAAAGGAAATTTTATACTGATCACGAAAATGTAAAAATATTTTAAATTAAAAAATTTTTAAGTACTTTTTTTAGCCTTTGAACTTGAAAAAATGACAAAAAATCCAACTTTGACCTCAAAAAAAATTAAAAAATCAATCGATTCATTTCAAAAAAATTACATATTCGGAATCAGCGTATCAAACTCTATCAGAATACGTTTTAAAAATTTTGAATTTTCCATTTTTTTAATTTTCGATTTTTCAGACCCTTTCAAACTGCCTCAAAATTATGACTTCACATATATGCACCAAAAAAGCAAGTTTTATATATTTTTAGAATCCTCTTATCATTCTGAATAACAATATTAACTTTATTTAACCTTAAATGTTTTTATTCAAAAAATTTCATATATATTTGTATATTTTGTATATAATGTACTTAATTTAACCAATCAAAAGAATTCATTTGCATTAAAAAAATTGTACATTCTCAATATATCCAATTCAATTAATGGCTGATGGGTTTATTTATTCTTCTCAGGAAAGATAATAAATTTGTATGTTACTATTTCAAATCTATATTTTTAATAAAACAAGATTCTTTATTAAAGTTGTTTTTTTAATTTATAAATTTTGTTATTTAGATTTCTATAAATTGATACCTACTATTGATAATTTTTAAATAACTAAAGTTTATAGATTTCTATTAAATCTGAATTATTTAGTTTATAAATTTTATTTTTCTAAACTATTTAAAATTTTATTTTTTAAGTATTAAGAGTTTTCAATAGATTTAGTACGAATCTATGTTTATTTAAATAAATAGATCTTTTTAATTTTGATTAAAGTTTTTTAGATTTTATATAGATTACATATAATTTATTTATATTGTCTGCTTTAATTTATTTTTAATGATAATCTAATTTGCTAATCCGTTATTTTAAAATATAATTAAAGCTCTTCTTGATTTTATATAGTAATTTTTTAATATTTCCTTTAATTTATTTTTAATGATAATCTAATTTATTTCTTTATTTTATTTTTAAATAAGTTATGGTCTTTAATATTTTATGTATTAAGTTTTCATATATTTTATCTTTGTGGGTACCAATGATCTTTACTTCTACTAATGATCTTTCAAGGGGAATAACAATGTACGGGCGTACAAATGATCTTTACGGGGGTACAAATGATCTTTACGGGGGTACAAATGATCTTTACGGGGGTACAAATGATCTTTACGGGGGTACAAATGATCTTTACGGGGGTACAAATGATCTTTTAGGCGGGTACGAATGATCTTTTAGGCGGGTACGAATGATCTTTTAGGCGGGTACGAATGATTTTTACGGGGGTACAAATGATCTTTACGGGGGTACAAATGATCTTTACGGGGGTACAAATGATCTTTACGGGGATACAAATGATCTTTTCGGCGGGTACCAATGATTTTTACGGGGGTAATAATGATTTTTACGGGGGTACCAATGATCTTTACGGGTATTTATGATCTTTACGGGTACTTATGATCTTTACAGGGGTACCAATGATCTTTACGGGTTCATTGATGGTATCTATAATCCAGGTACTAATGATCTTTTGAGTGTACCTAGAATCCCAGTACCAATGATATTTAAGGGAACCTAGAATCACGTTGGTACCAATGATCTTTAACAGGATCTAGAATCACGGGAGTACCAATGATTTTTAACAGGACCTAGAATCACAGTACTAATGATCTTTAACAAGACCTAGAATCATGCGGTACCAATGATCTTTAACTGGACCTAGAGTTTTATCAATGATCTTTAACTGGACCTAGAATTTTACCAATGATCTTTAAGTGGACCTAGAATTTTACCAATGATCTTTAAGTGGACCTAGATTTTTGAGACCTAGAATCCTACGTCTCGAGCGAAGCGAGAGACAAACACACGACCGTCTAGTATATATCAAAGGAGTTACAGTTGGGAAAAAGATCACAGTGGGCCTAGCTCTCTTGCCCCCTTATAGACGGGCTTGGCTGCAGTAATTAATAGGGATAAACATTTTAAGCTTTAAATTATAGTGTTCTTATATAGTTATGTGCTATAAAAAATATTCGCCTCGCTCAAAATGCATGGGCTCTTATTCTAACGACTGGCCTCTGATCAAATATAACTAAATTTGCATTATTAAATAAACCAAGTGGATGTTAATGAACAAAATATTTTAAATATTCATTCTAAGACAACCTTAAAAAAAGTAATATCGAAAATCTATTCAGAAGACAAACAAGTCTAATAAATACTATAAAAAAACATTAATTCGGAAAATTGTAAATTATTCGGGAGGGGGGGGGGGGCGAATCCCCCTTAAACATCTTGAGGGGGGGGGGGGGGACCGAATAAATATATATTTAAAAAAAGTAAAAATACTGAGATTAAGCCTCATTTAAAACGTACTGAATCGCGCGAAGTGATATTAGTTTCCGCAAACTAATTTTAAGCCTTCTGTATTATGTATAATTGTATTCATTTTAGTTGGTTAGCAAAATATTTAGTTATGATCGTTTGAAATCTCAACATGAACATTTTGAATCAATTTTAAATTGAAGCATTAAAGTTTATTTCCCCATAAATGCCTTCATTAAGATTTCATTACCAAAATGATCTAAGCGGAGAATGTCTTTGGCTTCCTATAACGAAAAGTCTTTGCTCTTATTTAAAAATTTATCAGGTATTCTATTAAATTTTATTAATAAGTTAAAAATAGATTTTTATTAGCCTTCATTTTAAAATAACTTAACTTTTTAGCTTAAAAATCCTAAAGAGTATTGAAGATGGTCAAACCTAAAAAGAAAAACTTCCTTAACCTGAGAATACCTAGCAGTCCTGGCTCATTCAACCAAAATCAAGATGGGTTAGGTTTTCTTTTCAACTTTTTAAATCGAATTCATTTTACGAATATTCTTATTTTTTGCCATGTACTTCTGCGAATTTAAATCCTTTTTATGCACTTTTTAAGCGTCCCACCTTCGAAGTCACTAGAATTATCCCTGTTGAGAAGGAAAATAAAATGGCCTTTTTTAAATGATTATAGCATGTGAATATCAAGCTGTCTTCCTCCAAATGAACCAAAATATAGAATACCCGTAAAGTCCTTTGGGGTTCTACTGTAATATAAGCCATGGATCTGATATGAATTGCTGCAACACTAAATGTAGATCTCTTTACTCCTGGCGCCTATCATATTTTCATGTTGAACCAAGTAGCCTTATTATTAATATTTTGAGTGCTTTACTTTGTGCTAATTCATTAAATAAAGTAATGGGCTGCTATTCATGAAATTCTATCTTTTACTCTAAATTGTAAATATCTTTTTTATTCTTAAACCTTATTTTGATTTTAATCCGATATATACACTGAAACTTATCCATTTCGGACAACTAAGGCAAATGCCCGTAATTGGCAGGTGTCCTTTTTGCCAAACTGAATAATACTCGAGCTCATTAATATTAAAAACTTAGACTCCCCACTGAAGGGTATAAGAGGGACTACACTCATTTACAGAAAAAGAGAGAATCTAACTTAATTAAATCCAAATAGCTTATCCAAGTTTTTGCATATTATATAACATATTTTGACAGGTTGTAATCAAGTGTTTGTGTTTGTGTGTGTGTGTGTGTGTGTGTGTGTGTGTGTGTGTGTGTGTGTGTGTGTGTGTGTGTGTGTGTGTGTGTGTGTGTGTGTGTGTGTGTGTGTGTGTGTGTTTGTATGTGTAATTTTTTCTACTTTTCAACCTTAAATGATTCCCATGTTTCGAGCGTAGTGAGAATTCAATCGGCGACAAGCTAGTATGTATATATTGTATAGTGACTCCGCAGTTAATTTTGTATAATGTCCGTAATTAACAGGTGTACGCTTTAAGTTGTTTGTTAGGACAGCTTTTACTGTATATAGATTTGTTAGAAAAACTGTAATACACTTGATTTTAGAATATTTTTTCGCATCGATCTGCTTCTTTTATTTTCGTTAATGTCAGAAAGAATAAAATAGAGCAGTTGTTATCAACCTTTTTTAACAAAGCGCCAACTTAAGAACCAGCATTGCACTAGACTCTAGAATGCATATTTTAATTAACTCAGAAATATTATTCTAGTTACCTAAACTCAAACCAAATCGCTGCATATATTTCATAAAATTAATAAATCATATTATTCATAAATAATAAATCTTTGAATTTGCGAAACTTTGACTATTTTAATGATATTGTTAGCCTACTCTTCCCGCAACTTTGCTATGTGGGCAGTAAAATAAGAGGATAAGGGCCGCATGCGGCCCTCTGGACCCCGGTTGAGAACCACTAAATTTGAGGTATAAATAAGGAGATTGGTACTAAAAGTTAGTCTTTAATTTTTTCAATTTCTCGGGGATTATCATCATCAGTGATTTTAGGGGTAAGGTGAGACGTGCGTCCTCTACGCCTTTGGAAGTGACGATGCTGAAAATAGGTTAAGCATGATAGACAAATGTTCTTCGAAAAAATATTTGTGCTCGCTTCTAAGTTGCAATGGTATAAAGTGTGTTGAAAGACAATATTTTCCCTTATCATAGAATATTTGTTTAATCCTTACTTTGCCGAACTCGCATATAATACGCACAGCTAGAGCAGTGGTTCCCAACCGGGGGTCCATGGAAGAATTTCAAGGGGTCCATGGAAATTCTACTTCAAACTACTTATGCTGAATCTCCTTTAGTATACTTCTATTTTCCAAATCAATATAAATATATATATTTAAAGCTTTTTTAAATAAATATTTTCTTCCCTTTTTTAAAGTTTCATATTTTGAATGTTTATATATTCTTTTTATTAGTTACAATATTTTTGAAAAATTTATATTTTAATTGTAAAAAAATTGTATTCACATTTTATGTCAGGCTTTACGATTTCTCTGATTTCATATGAATAAGCATACGATTTAATCAGATGACTACAATCATTTTTTGCATAAAAATCTTTGATTAATTTTGTTGGCTCAAACTATTCAGTTGTAGTGTTCCACAGGTAAAAAAGTGACTGAAAAAGGGGGAATGGGATAAAAAAGGTTGGGAACCACTGAGCTAGAGAGTAACATTCTTTTATCTATTTTGCTGGCTCATACTTTCGAAAAGCGAATTGATCTCTTCTGTGCTTAGTTTAATGCAAAGCTTTCAACAAATCCTCCTTAGTCCTTTCTTCGATTATCGTGCATAAATTTCAAAATTTGAAAGAAAATGTATTTTTCATCATTCTAATTTAATATTACGCGAAACAAAATATTCTTTTTGATTTGAAGAATCAATTTTTCTATCATTCTGCTTCAACAGAGCTCTTTTTCTTTCATGATTATTATCTATAAATTCTATATTTTTAATAAGTCGCAACAGTATCTTATTATCATGTCAATGTACACAATGTTTGGAATAAGTTCTTTGGTTGGTTTTGATTGATTTGCTAAAGAGCCTACCTGAGACTACCTGAGAAAGAGGATACAATACTTTACAATGGTAAATTGGCACTGAAAAAGAGGTCGCTATTTATAGGCATGCTTAGTAATGGCGGTTTTATTGTATTTGCTTTTTTGAATGTCAATTATAATGAGTGACAAAAATATAGAAAAGCTAAAGAAACGCAAAATCAAAAATTATTAAATAAAACGAGTGCAAAAAATCATGCATATGAATAGCATAGAATTAACTAATGTAAAACCTCGTTATAATGAACTACGATGGGGGCAATTTTAGTTCGTTATATCCGAATTGACCAGGCATGCAAATTGTTTCGTTATACGCGAAATTTCGTTATAAACAGATTTCACTGTAGTAACATAGACAGAAAAATAACGCAACAGACAAATACAAATTCTGGAAAAATGTTCTTATGATGACTGAGAAAGTATTCTTCCTTTTTAATCTTTGCTTGAATTTGAAATTTAATTTAACCCATTTAAGACCAAGCAAAGCAGACGATATCTAAAAAAACGCAGACGATTTATATTCAAAGTCATTGAAAAAAGCAGACGAAGATGAAATTACTTATGTTCCAAAATAGGAACATTGGTAGTAAATGGGAAAAGCTGCTCTAAAGCAGCGTTTTTCAAGCTGTGAGTCGCGTGAAAAATAAGATGGGTCGTGACAAATAAGAAAGGACATACAAATAGTTGATGTTGAATAAATGAACGTAGTGATCAGAGTTTCTCTTATTACACCTAAGTATTATGGGTCGCGATGAAAACTGTGCTTCTTGCTATGGGTCGCAGTAAAAAAAGTTTGAAGAACGCTGCTAAAGGACCTTACCTTTTCGAGCATCCTTATGCTTTGGGGCATATGCAAAGGCCAGGATGCGTTCAAGGGACAAACAACTGAAAGGGTGACAAAATTTGTCATTCCTTTTAAATAATGTTCAAAAGAGTGACAAATGCGTGGAATAAGACTATTAACCCATTAAGCCCCAATGTTCCCATTTGGGAACATAAGTAATTTCATCTTCGTCTACTTTTTTCAATGACTTGGAATATAAATCGTCTGCGTTTTTTTAAATATCGTCTGATTTCTATGGTACTTAATGGGTTAAATAGTACTGAAAGGTTTCGCTCTTTGTTTAGTAAATGAGTTAGTTGTTGATTTGTCACATCACTCCTTTAATAATAACCCCAAACACCTTTTAATTTGCATATCAAATTGTTTTCAATAGAATTAACTAAGATATGCCAAATAAAAAAACTTGGGAAAGTGGGCCAGCAAAATTAATTTATGCATCAATGCTCCAATTTTAAGGCAAATGATAAATTGTCAACTCCATCCCATCATAATTGTGATTAGGTGTGTGCAGTAAAAGGCTCAAATTTCAAAAAGGGGCAAATTTTTGAAGTCTTTAAATTTTATCATATTATACTTTCTTATTCATGCTATCAAAGATATTTATGGAGTCTACGGTTTTTTTAGAAAATTTTTTGCCTTTACAAACTTTTAGACGGAAATACTTCAAATAGCGGCTCTATGAAACTCTTTTTTAAAAATGTTTTTCAATGACGATGCACGATCTATTTTTGAGCCTATGCCAAAATATTCGAACTAAACATTTGTTTTTTGCAGAACCCCTAAAATTATGAGAGTAATTAAATCTTCATTGATAAATATTTTTATAAAATCTTTTCACAGAGCCACTATTTGAAGTATTTTCGCCTTTATTATTATGAAGGGACACAGGGTTGATGAAAATAAAAAGACCTTGTGCACACCAAACTCTTTCCTCCGGTGTTGGTCTATTTGGGCTTAGATTTGCCAAACCTAGGTAATTAGTTTAACTAGTTTAATCGCTTCATTAATCAAGGGTAACTTTAGTCATATTGATTATTTTAGTTTATAGGCGAGTTAGTAAAATAGAGTATCCATTCAGTAAGCAAATTAATAAATATAAACAAGCACCATTAATGTAAAATACATAACTTTATTTCTATCCAATATTCCAATGTCCAAAGTCCTATTCTGATTCAATGATAAGAAGTGTAAAATATGCTGTTTAGAAGAACATTACTACTTTAACCCATTTAAGGCCAAGCAAAGCAGACGATATCTAAAAAACGCAGACGATTTATATTCAAAGTCATTGAAAAAGCAGACGAAGATGAAATTACTTATGTTCCAAAATAGGAACATTGGCCGTAAATGGGTTAATTTAGATCCATATCTCTACTAACTGGACTTTTTACTTCAACGTACCTAGCAGCTAATTATATGTTCCGAAAATCAAATGAAATCGAGTGTTTCGGGAGGCGTGCGTTTGGTTACTTAACGCGTCAGGTTGTTTTGTTTGGGAGGCGTGTGTCGCTTTGATATCTTTCTTTCGAATCGGGCATGGAAAGTGAACGTTGTGCGTTCTTGTTAATTCCTTACTTTTATTTCAATAGGAATCAAAAGGATAAAACATTGATAGATGCAAACATCGCCTCACTTTCATTAGAAAGAAGTAAACGCAGTAATGAAAGTTCGTTTGAAGACATCAAGGCCAAGGTTACTTCTACTCTTTACAAATTCTAATTTAGGTCTAGCCCAGAAAGAAACTTTGATTAAAATGTTTATCTGATTGAGAGCGTGTGCAATTTTAATCCAAAGACCGCTACGAAGCCATAATTTGTTTCATACACTTTAAATAGTTTCTTTTTTCTTATATACCCAAATAATTTAGCGAGTAACAAAATCGTTACTAAAACTGAATTGTAGAGCGCTATTTTGTACTGCTAAGTTGTATTTAGATTTTCAATATTTTGTTCCATTTGAACGCTTTCATTTTGAACATATTGAATTGATATTATTTTTTTATTGTAAGATGGCTTCTCTACTTTTCAAGCACAGATTTATCATCATACTCTACTGACAAAGGCACTGAAATGGAATGCTTAGAAGAAGGCGGTAAGGAGAATGAAGAAATCATCGATTTATTGTTATCTAATGAACCAAACAGAACTTTTACATCAAAATCTGGTAGAAAATCGTCTTAAAAGCACTTTCAATAAAAAGAACAAGATCTGCCAATTTCTTTACCTTGAAATGAGATACTAAAACAAAAGTAGAAAATTGCTTGCAATCTTTCAAAATGTTTTTTTACAGAAAATATAATTTCTGAAATTTTGAATTCGACTAACAAATATGCTGAAAAGAAAAGAATGGAATAAAATAGATGAAACTGAAATACTTTCGTTTTTAGGATTACTCTACCTTCGTGTATGTAGAGGTAATCATGAGAGCATACGAAATCTATGGAGTGAAGGTGGTCCCTTTTCTAGACCAATTTTCAAAGAAACAAGGTCGATAAACAGGTTCGGAGTTATTCTTGCAAACTTGAGATTTGAGGATAAAAATATTAGAAAAGAAAAAGTCAAATTTGCTGCTTTTAGAAATGCTTGGGATTGTTTTATTTCAAATTGTAAAAAAGTATATACTCCCTTTCATGAGCTTTGTATTGATGAGCAATTAGACTTGCTTACAAAGTAGATGTAAATTATCTCAAAAGTTGCTTTTTTGGCAGAAACACAATCATGGATATTTTACTGATTTTTCACTTTCTTCGGAGTTTTATCTGGAAAAAACTACAATCGTTGGTACAATATGTAAAAACAAAGCTGATATTCTTCTTGAGTTTCATGCTTACAAATCAAGAAAAGTGGACTCATCACTAGGGATGTACCGGATAACCGGTTATTGAAAAAAGCCGGATATCCGGTTAGATTTACGGGATATTAAATTATCATGTACACAATTTTTTTCTAACGATTTAATTATTATTAAAAAAAAGTATAATCTAGTTGCATTTATTTAAATTTCACAAGAAATTAAACTTACTTGTGAAAAAAGTAAAAAGCTTAAAAACTGGAATTTTAAAATGAATTGATTTAGTTTAACACATTTTTTTATTTTCAAGTTAATTAACATTTGACGCATATTTATTTTGAATTGGTTAGTTTTATAATTTTCATCAAATAACAATTTTTTAAAAAATAGAAAGGCCTGATATCCGTCCAAGTAGACATTTCCCGGATATCGGGTACATCCCTAATCATCACTGTTTGGTTTCGATAATTGTCAAACACTTGTTTCACGTGAGAGTTGGGCAAAAAGATGGCGTTGGCTTACTTCATGAATGTTTTAAATTTAGCGGGTATAAATTCCTATATATATTTTATTACTCAAGAGCAAAACTGGAATGAAAACTGCATCCACAGAAGAAGTTTATTTTTTACAGAAACTAAGTAAGGTTCTAAAAGAGTTATTGAAGATCTTAATCTCTAGTTGGATTGTACATCCAAGAATCCATGCAAATTTGTGGAATAGAAACAAAAATTAATGCAGAAGAAGCCACTACAATAAAACAGAAAGAAAAAGATGTATATATGCACCAAAGATAAGAAGTCTTCAAGAGTTTGTAAAATGTTTAAGTGTAGTTTGAGCACAACATTCCAAAAAAGAGTGAATATTTTTTTTTTTTTAGAAAAAGTTAATAATTTTTTTATTGCTCTCCTTATTGTTCTGCTACAATAAATGCTTTTGAATATTGTTTTGTTACAGTAAATCAAAGTGTTAGACGACATATATAAAATTTATGGGTCTAATAAAGGATCATTTTTAGCAAAATCGTATGTGAAATATTATATGCATTTAAAGAGACGTTAAGCAATCAAAAGTGGTCTTTGTAATCAGGTCGTTGTTTTAGGGT
This sequence comes from Nectonema munidae, assembly GCA_030549495.1. Taxonomy (NCBI): domain Eukaryota; kingdom Metazoa; phylum Nematomorpha; class Nectonematoida; family Nectonematidae; genus Nectonema; species Nectonema munidae. Next base: position 681,807 of record JAUIRK010001050.1, on the reverse strand, counting down.
CGATTTAGCTCGATGGTTTATTGGTGGTCGTTTGATAGAGATCGTTGTTGAAGCAGGTTTCTCTCTACTTTGAAAGGAATTCCTGTGTACATTTAAATTCAAATAAACCTTCATTTGATCCAGGGTTGTCAAGACGTTTTTGGCCCTCACGCCGCATCCACTATACCTTCAATTCGTCTTTCTCTAGGTATGCTAGAAAAAATCAAAAACCATCGAAAACTTTAAAATTGAAAAAAGGTCAAAAATATAGGATAAGTAATTGAAGACATCAAATGTTAAACGCAGAGAAAATTGGTGTTCTTTGGGATGGTGTTTTTTAGAAAGAGGTGAAAAAAATAATTCGTAGTGTTGTTTTTGCTCCCTAGATCCATTGGTCACTATCTCATAGCAAAATCCAACTACGTAGCCTCTAAGTAAGCAGAGGGCGTCTCTGAGAGAAATTTATGTTTACTTTAAATGTTCCCGCCACTTTTCTAACAAACTCTATTTTATATGGGTCTGATCGTAAATGTAGAGGTGTTAGTGTTGTAGGTGCAATTGAATATATCTTCAGTGTTATGTGTGCGATGACTGAAGAGTGGCAAGAATCGAGTTTAGTGTCAGTTAGGGCTGATTTTGTGGCCTTGAATGAATTGAGATTCACTAGTTCTAAGTTTGATGATGGATTTAGGTGGTTTTAGGGCTTATATTTTATATTGTTTACCTACAAATTATTAAATTGTGGATTTAATAACCTTCTATACTACACCAATAAGCTAATATTGATGTAACTATATAATCACAAACGTGACATTGATTTTGTAAGATTATTTTAAGAAATCGTATCTAAAATTTCTCTTATTATGAAAAATCGACTGACCGCAAGCACTGGACAAATAGGTTACACTATGTAAGAGGAAAGGAGGGCGACACCTAAACTTTTGATCTGAAGCGCTACTGCAACTTTTATCCTAGGGTGCCTCCACATATGCATATGAGGGTCCTTGTAGTTTGGCCCAACTTCAAAATAGAAGTATTCTGATAGAAATATTATAGACTAATCATGTAATAAGAATGCTACAATTTTTTATAAAAGATCCAGGAGTCGTCTTCTTAGAGACTCGCGACTCCGACTTTATGAAAAGTCTTACTTTCAACCCCTCTGCAATCAAGACCTTTTGAGCAAAGTTAGTGCGCTCTTCAACGCGCCTAGAAACACCTGGTTACGCGAATAAATCTTTTTCAAATTCACGAGCTACATTGTTAACGCCGGTATCTGTTGCTTGATTGGTTCTCAGCCAGAGAATGCCTTGTATTCAGCAAATTAAAAGCGAGACGTCATAAGATGCAATAGTATGTGAAGATAACGAAGATTTGATAAATTTGAAATGCTTCCTTGCTGTTTCAATTTGAGATCATTAATAATTCTTTTCATTCTTCACGATCATATTTATCGTATAAAGTACGGTGCAACGTCTGGTGCTACTCTTTCATATTATACTCTCTTAACAGCTATCATATGGTTAATAACTTGACCATTGTGTTCCTCTACCAACAATGTCAATTCCCTAGCATTTTTGGACTTACGGTTTTCATCATAAATTTTCTCCTTTATCTTAAGAGTACCAAAAGATATATTGATTATATTTATTTTCTTCAAAAATATATATTCCTAATATAATATCTTATTCCTTATCTTTATTGACTTTTTTTAATTAATAACATTTCTGCTTTAATATATCAAGAGGGGATATAAACTATTTTATTGTTGTAATAATTATAAGTTATAGTAGCTACAAAGAATAACTTCAGTTGCATAATAACAGCTTACTTTTTATTAACAGGTTAAAGAGTTGGTTCCTGAAGAGTTTGACTTTTTGAAAGATCTTGGCTCTGGAAATGGCGGAATAGTTCAATTATGGCGCCATAAAAAGTCAAAATCAATCATTGCTTGCAAAGTAAAATATAAAAATACTCGCTCCTTCATTTTTTCATACATTCAGTGCACAATTTCATTTTCAGCTGATTCATCTGGAAGTCAAAGCTGACATTAAGTTTAACATTATACAAGAACTAAAAGTTTTGCACAGCTGTAACTCTCCTTTCATTGTTGGATTTTATGGATTTTATTATGGCAGTTCAGACATTCATCTGTTTATGGAATACATGGTATTTAACTTAACTTCAATTTAGATTATGGTAAATAGTGACTAACGCATATCAATCAATGATCATCTGTGAAAATCATCAACACGATGTATTTTTGAGAAATATAATTGATTAAAGATCTCTTCAACTCTTCCTAGATTACAATTATGCTAACCGGTACCCTGCTGAGTTCTATTTATTAGATGGCATGGTTCGACGAGTTCAAGGAATGTTTTTCCTTGTCGAGTGCAAACTTTGTTACTGATTTCAAAGATGCCTGCTTTGCATGTCTTAGTGGTTCGTATTATCACGTTCTACTAACAAACTAGCACATCTCCAATTGCGGTAGACCAGCACCCTAAAGCATGTATTTAGAGCACTCTTGCTAGTAGTCGCCATTATTTCTTGATGATATATTTATTTTTGTGAATTCATTGGGCGCTGTCTCTAAGAGTATATAATTTTTTGCTCACAGAACATTGGCTCCTTGGATCATTTATTGGGGAAATGTGCTGTGGTTCCAGAGAATTGGCTTTCTGGCATCACATTCAGCGTACTCGCAGGCCTTCGCTACCTGCATGACGTCCATAAAATTATCCATCGAGATGTTAAGCCATCCAACATCCTGATCAACAGCAACGGTGACATCAAGTTATGTGATTTCGGGGTCAGTGGAAATCTTCAAGACTCACTGGCGAGCACTTTTGTCGGCACACGCTCTTACATGGCACCTGAGCGCTTGCAAGGCGAATCCTACTCTGTATTTTCTCTCGAAAGGGAGCATGGGCATGTCTTCTTTTTAATCTCTCTTTCAGGTTCAGTCAGATATTTGGAGTCTTGGGCTGTCCTTGGTAGAGCTGGCCATTGGTCAATATCCTATTCCAATGCTGTCGGGTCCAGAGCTAAATGTGATCGCTACGTATATTTCATCACCATCAGAATCCTTGAAGACAAAACTACAAGTGATTAATTATATTTTTATTTATTTTAAAATCTTGGAAATTCTTTTTTAGCAGAAGTCTCCTATTTGTGTTTCTCTTTTTGAACTACTCGATCACATTGCAAATAAAGAGCCACCTCAACTGCCTAAAATTTTCAGTGAAGATTTTACCAAGTTTTGTAATACTTGGTAAACGTTTTTACTACCCTATTCTCAGATGCTTCTTTTTAACGCTAAAATCGATTTAAAAAGTGTGCAAACTAATTACAAGTTGTAACCTCATGATAAAATTCTATTTTTAATCCATTAGAATCAACGCTTCTTATATTGAAAGTTTACTAAAACTTTTAAACCAAAATAACTATTTAAATTAGATTAATTCTACTTGTGGTAGGATGATAATTCCTTCCTTAAGGTTACACCCCACCTCAAAAAACAGCTGGAGTGTATTTACACACTAGTACCTGAGGGAAAGCTATAATTGATAATTTTGTGCTTTTAGTTAATATAAGTTAAAGCTTCTTTAAATGACAGGCATTTTTCAAAAGTTAAGAGAATTTTCGGTTGCAATGTGGCGTGTTTTAATAGATAAGTAATAAAAGTTTTTTCTCACTAAGTGGTCGATATTTATGTTTTTACTCAGAATATAAAAAATTAAGTTCCTACATATCAAATACAGACCAGAAAAACAACATTTTAAAATTTATAAAAAATGGACCAAAGATTTTGTTTTAAACGTGTAAGATTCAGAAAATATCCACCGTCAAAAAACGAGTTGCACAAACGACCTTGAAACATACACCTTACGCATACATTATACAGAAAGGCGAGTAGATTTTCTTTTCACAGAAGAATAATCTTTAAACGAGTTTTCAAAATCATATCCACATAATTACTGATGCTAAACAATAGCACTAACTACTACAACAAAGCACACATATATATAAGACGTATCCAATGAGGTATGATAAGTTAACCTGTTAATAACTTTTATATGTTAAGTTTGCAAAAAGATCCCAAGAAAAGATGTGATCTAAAGACTCTAATGGTAATTTGTTTCTAAAATTAAATGTTTAAAGCTAATCTTTATTATTTAGGAAATGCCATTTATTCAAAATAGCCAATTTTATAAGGAAGATTTTTCATCCTGGATTGCAACCATTTTTTTGGATTAATAAAAATGTAATGTTTTCAAAATAAATAATTTGAAACTAGTTTGAGCGTTTTTGAAGGTTTGTACTTGGTATACAGTGCGTTATACGTTTTTTTCGCTCTAGCGAGCTGAAGGCTCTTTGCTAGGCGTTTTTGAAAGAAAATTTTATTAAAAATTACACACACAAAATAAAGCACGAAAATGATGTCGTTGATCTTGTGGGATAACCATATGGTGGGAGGATCAAAAAGACTGATACTAAAGGGGCGTGCGCCGCCTTATATAGCCCTGTATGCTCCCCGTGTCCCTTAGTTGTTTCTTGAAGGTTTGTTCGCTGGGTTCTTCCTGGAAGGAATGTATCGTGTATTTTGTTGTACTTTCTTTCGAATTGAGGATGATGTTCCATAGGTTCTTGGACTCTGAACCGTTGTTCAGAGCCACTTGCGCTGCAACCAAGCTATCGGAGAAAAAGGCTGTGTTGTGCGAGTACTGGGTTGCCGCCAGGAGTAAAGTCGTGAGTTCGTTTGTGTTGATGGATGTTGTTGAGAGCGCTGGGACTTTGAGGATTCCTTGTGGGCCCACGATTGAAATCTGATTTAGCGTTGCATCCATAAAGACGGGAGTTGATTTCTTTCCCTTGTTGTCCATGATTGGGATTGATCTTCTGAGCTCTTTCCATGCTTCTAGCCATATTCTCCTTGGAAGAGCTTCGCCTTTTAGCACTTTGAAGAGAGGAGAATACTTTCTAAACTTTCTTGGGAACATCCTTCTTCTTCAAATGAGGCGCCTGCCAGTATTGTCAGTGCGGCTTTGAGTTTTGCTTTTGTTGAAGTCTTCAGTTTGAGGCATCTGTCTTGAAGGTTAACGATCACTCCTTAAAAGTTAAAAACTTTCCTTGGGGAGATAAACGATTTCTCCATGTTTAGAGCCATTCCGTGGTCTGTGCAGAATTGCACAGTCTTCCGCTACTTCTTTGAGGCTCGTCTTGTCTTCTCCAAGTATAAGCAAGTCAAGGTAAAGTAGTGTTTCAATGTCATGCTTACATGTCTCTTTGAAGTTTGCTATTAGTTTAGACAGAACCATTTGTAATATGCCAGGATTAAAATTGGGTCCCATAGGTAGAACAAGCAACTTGAATATAGTCTCTTTTGCTCTGAAGCAAAATAGGTCTTGGAATGACGGGTGGAGTTTGATTCCGTAAAATGCCGATGAAAAATCAAACTTTACCCCGTATTTGAAACGCTCTTTGATTTGAGATAGTTTGACCACGAAAACAGGTGTGTTTTTTTAGGCATAAAAATTTTTTTATAAAAAGGTTGAGACATCTGGAAATACAAAAACTTCTGGTCAGGCTTCTTTGAGGAAAAAAATTTGAGATCATTTTTCATCCAAGGCGCATTCAATTTGTGTTAAAGAAAGCACTGAAGTCTCGAACACCACAATTAGCATGAAAAGTTTTTAGACTCAACAATGAAAGTTTTTAATACCCTTTACAGGCAAAAAACTGCGGACCTTTTTCTGATATCGAGTATTTGGTTTAGCTTCAACAAATAAATGGTGTACAAATGGGTGTTGGGCTTCACTCTCGTAAAACGGCCGTACAGATTGTTGACCACATTTCAACAAATCTAAAAAAAAAGTTTTCACCAAAATTATTGAAAAAAAAACGGAAATTTTGCATAATAGTAGACGAAGCTTCCACCATATCCAACAAATCAGTGCTCATCATTTTTTGAAGGTAGAGGACACTTAAGTTTCACCAGTTATATATTTTGATTTGGTTGATCTTGAGGATCAGGGTGCAGAAAACATTTTTTCATCGCTTTTATCAAGTTTAAAGAGTGGTGGTATTAACGAGGATTATTTGAGAGAAAATTTAGTTGCGTTTTGCTCAGATGGAGCCAGTGTCATGCTTGGACGTCATTCAGGCGTAGGTGTTCGATTCAGAAAAATTTTTCTATATTGTTCTTTGGCATTGCCTTAATCACCGGTTACACTTGGTACTACATGACTCCGTGAATGATGTAAAGAAGATTAATCATTTTAAAATATTCATTGATAAGATCCATAAAAATTTTCATCAGTCAAACAAAAATCAAAAAGCTTTTTAAAATTTCATCGGAGCTAGGGCAGCAAAATTTAAAAATAGGTAGGGTTTTGGGTCCCAGGTGGGCAACTTGTAGTTTGAGGACTACTATTGCTCTATGGCGTGGCTACCTTTCTCTTTATAAGTTTTTTTCAAACAAAGGCTTTTTGGCGATGGCATCACGATTATCCAACAAAAGTTTTCTCTATGATTTGGCTTTGATGATATTTTTTGGATCCGAATTCATGGCAGATCGAAGAGGTGATTATTCCATGGAAAGAAGGCGAGGAAAGCCTCATACATTTCGAAAGATTTTTTTGTCATTGAATCGATCTCAATTAATATAGAGATTATATTGAAAACTCATTAATTCAAACAAAAACTTTACATGCATCCGACTTACCAGAGAGCATAAAAAGGGCTAAAAATATATTGAATGTCGTGGCTGTTAATACAGCGGAAGCAGAGAGAGGCTTTTCAATGATGAACAATATATGTTCCGAAAAAAGAAACCGATTGTCAGTTCATAACATCTCAAACCTGGTGATAATAAATTTAATGGGCATGCCGCAAAAAAATTGGAAGGCAAAAGATACAGTTATAACATGGTTGAGAAAGAATAATTCAGCATGACAAGAGTAAAAAGAAAGTAAAAATCAAGAGGCACTCTGGAAATACTTCGATTGAGATTATAATTCTGTTTTTTTTATTTTTCATTTTTTCACAATATTTTTGAAGCATTAAACAAGTTTTGCGTACAAGCTTTTTTTACTTTAAAACATGAAATTTTCATTGTATAAGGGTTGGATAGATACAATTAAAATGGGTAGTAGGAAAGCCTAAAAAATATAAATTTACATAGGGTTTTCAATCGAGTAAGTTGGAAAATTTGAAAACTTAAATAAATCCATTTTTGAAATTCGGTTTCGTTTTTCTTTTATGAAAGTAAATGTTTAAAATTAAATTTACATAATAGAATTACTAAAAGTGTTATGGAAAATTTTTTGGCATTAGCAAGTTAAAGTTTGATCTGGAGTAAATTGCCATATCTCTGTAGAGCGAAGGTTAAATTATATAAAGTATAATTGATATTTTTATTGAAGTATATACTTCCAACATGAAAAACGAAACTATCAAATAAAATCAAATTATATTTGTAAAAAGTAGAAAAAACGTTTGCATTCGATGAATTTATTTTCATACATTATCTATACTATAAACAGAAAGGTTTGTTGTGAAGTCAATTTTTACATATTTTGAAACAATTTCTTATGTTCATCACTACGGTTTTCTTCACATGGGAAGCACCGTTGAAAATTCTTTTCTTGTTTTGGCAGAGACCTTTTCTTTTATCTGGTTTCTCTACATCCTCCAAAGACATAATTGTAAAGTTAATTAAAACTAAAATGGCAATTTTGATTGCCTAAGTATTTTCAAATAACAATGTTAGTTTCCGTATTGCAATTTCACCCCTTCAAAAAATTTTTTTCTCCTCTTGGTTCAAGGGTTTAGGGAAGATACCATATACTTAAATAAGTTTTGATCTTTTTGATGAACTGGAGAAAACCAACTTCCCATGAAAATTTCTTAATGAAAATTTGCATAGTTTTTAATGGGGTGCTAGATACAAAAAATATAAAATCTCAGAAAAATGCTGAAGGGTCATATGTTTGAAATAAAATGAGTAAACAAAAAGAGGAAAGTTTCAAACAAATTTATTTAAATAAAACGAATTTTCGACTCTACGAGTCTTTATCAGGTTGAAGGGGATTAGACAAATGATGAATAGGAGAGATGATCTTTAGTAGTGATTAGAAGCTGAGTTGTAATGGAATACTGGGTTGAAAGGAGAACTATTAATCCGAATTACTGATAAAATCGAAGAGGGGGTTCACAAGCCAGGGTTGTAAGAAGAGGCAAACTGTTGGTATGAGGAGTTGTGTTACAAGAAGGGTTGCGGAGTCAGGTGGTATAAGATCCGACTCCTTGACCCCTATGTAGAAATCTATTATTACGTTAATAACAAGGTTAAGGCTTAAATCTATGCAAATTTCATATTTGTAAACATTTAAAAAAATAGGCTTTTTTCATAATTAAAGAACTTATAGACTACTCAATTGAAATTTGCAAATAAAAATTTAATAATTTGCTCTCAAAAACAAGATGGCTTCAGTGAGTTTCTCTTTCATTGAAGCACTTTGGTCTGTCCTAATTAACCTTAGCGCTGAAAACAGACGTTCAACGCTCACTTGTGTTGGAGGAAGTGCTGTTGTCAACAGAGCAGACTCTTTCACTATATCAGGGTATTGCTTTATAGCTTCATGAACATTCAACTTTGACTTTCTATCTATTTGCTGTAATGCAACATGCAAGTCTAGCTTGAAACTTCCTGTCTTTTCACTGAAGGTGGAGTTTTAGCTGTTTCCTTTAGCTTACGACGCTTTGACCCTGCTTTATGATCTTGTTGATCCAGTAACTTTTCAAAATCCTCTTCATCGCAGGTTCCCTTGGAGTCTGTGGTTGAAATAGTGTCTGGATCTTCAGTAGATGCCTTTGCATTTAAGCCCAAAATCCTGACGGCAAGGTCACAAAGTGCTGATTTTGCTTAATCTTTCTGGGTTTCAGATAACAAGACTCTATTCATTGGGTCTACATATATTCCAGCCAGTAGAATTTTATTAAGCAGTTGTACTTCCCTTTGACGCATTGACTCACACATTGTTTCTGCAAGCAAAAAAAGATCGTTTTTTTGTTTCCATTTGGAATACAAAAACTGCTAAATTGTGCAACTGGCAAAACCAAACAGGGAAATCATGTTAAAAAAATTATTTTATTGCACTTAAGGAGTCGGAGTCAGATAAAGGATTCCAACTCCGACTCTGAGTACTCTTAGAAATCCGACTCCCAGCTGAAACCTCCGACTTCGCAATCCTAGTTACAAGTATGATGTATATAAGGAAAAAAGTACATATAGCAATGCATGAGGATATATGGAGTAACAAATATATATGTAGGTTTATATGAATATTGATACAAAATAAATAAAACTCATGAATAAATGTAATATATAAGCGCTTTACTCGCTTTTTACGAGATGCAGCATCAAAATAGTCCTATTCTTACGCCGGGATACTATACCGATTGTAGTATATATATAAAAAAAGGTCTAATTCCCGTCAACCATCTACTAACTCCATTCAAACCTTCATTCAAAGCATTTACATCTACATTCAGTACTTGAATAGCTAAGGTTAAAATATAACATTTTTTGACCTCTCTTCAGTTTTTGAAAGAAAATTTTATTGAATTTATTAATATTATATTTTTTGTGGAAAATTTTCTCGCATATACTTTAATATAGCTAAAAAAAAGGAATAGTTTTTATTTTAAGGGCCAGAGGAGGTCAATATATTCTTGTCACGTTAGCAACTTTATCAATGCTTTTAAAAAAAGATACCAATTTCAATGATAGAGAAAAGTAATAGTACACTTTATGTGGGAAAAAAATTGTTTTTATTTAAAAACCCTATACAAACTTTCAAAATTACTGGTCTGAAAAATCATGGGAGACAAAATATTCAAGCAATCCTTTAAAATAGAGTGTATTCAGCGCATACCTAAATTTATAAGACTACTTTATATTTTTTTACTATACTTGCAGCGAAAATATTTTAATTAAATTTGCATATCGCATATACACTAGTTTAAAAAATCCAAAATTGTTGAGGGGGGGGGGGGGCGAATAGGCTTTTCATTTGAAAATGAAGTAGTCTATCAGGCACACTACAGGAATTGATGAAAGGACATTTTATTGATAGAGAAAACAACTGAAAACAAATAACTGAAGGTTGGAGAGTTTTATATGAGTGAATGTAGTTTGAAGGAAAAGAGTCTTTAACCCCCGCCCTATTAAACTTAACGTCAACAATGAATGAGGACTTATATCCTTCTTTCTCACTTCAAATAGATGCGCATCATCTCCAAATTATGTGTAGAAAAGGGGTAAAGATATCAATTAACAATAAAAAAATTTCCTCTTCCTAAAAATGTTGTATTGACTACATAACTTTTTTGAGGAAATTTCAATCAAAAATGTAAAACAGAACTAAAGTTAGAAACCTTGGTATTAGAATTTAAAAATGGGTATAAAATAAAGATAAAATTAAGTTTTTTGAAAATTAATTTGACGTATCCCCTACAGCATATTCTATGGGTGGCATGACAGGTTGGTTGAGATGATGGACTCAGCACGGAAGCCTCTGGATTCGATTCTTCATCGATACGAATTTGTTCATAGTTTGACATAAGCGATACATCACTGCCTTGTCAATGAAAATGCACCCGCTAACTTACCTTTTACTCAAAATTGAAAAATTTGCTACATAATTAACATGAGAAAGAAAGGAGACAAAATAAACTAATAAAGCAATTTTCACTATTTAAAATGGAACCGTCTGTTCTCAGAATAATTTCAAAATAATAGGAGGCATAAAAAATGAGATAGTTTATTTGATATTTTCAAGTTTTTATAAGCAACAAAAGCCAACGTTGAAGTAGCTAACCCTTTTAGGGTGATTTGATAACGTTTGTATTTTTTACATTTTGTAAGGAATCATAGTATACAAAAAATGGTAGTTTAATCACTTTTCATAAAATTATTTAAGTCTAAGAACACAAAATCAAAAAAAACTATTTAAACTAACATAAATCATAGTATACGAGAACAAGAAAATCTTTGCGTTTTTTGATTAACATTTTTTTTCGATATTATATTTTTATTATAATAATAATCAACAAATTTTCTTAAAAAAAGATTTAATTAATTATGTACAGTGCTACTTACAAAATTTAACAATCGAACGCTATAAAAATATCTCTGCTCAAATATTAAACAAATAGAGTATTTTTGCTTTTAAACTCAATAGCTAGTCAAAATATTCATTCCCAAATAGCTATTGGAAAAAGATATCTTGACTTGAAAAAATTAAAGTTTTCAAGTGTTACAAAATGTAACAAACGTAGTGATAAAGATTAAGTGACCTTTGTTGAAAAATTTTTTTAACGCGAGTCTGACAATATTCATTGATATAAATTGTAACGATTGAAACCTATTTTTTTCTCATTTAAAAACAAACAAATTTTCATTTTTGCAAAATGTTTGGTGTATTGATGGAACTAAATTTTTACCAACAAAAACTAGTTTCTAATAAGATAAAATAGAATTATTTTTAATTTAACTCTAAATACAAATTAGAGAGAAGGGAGATTGAGTTTTAGCAGAGAAAGCTGAAGAGAAAAACAGAGGAGACAGAAAGAATAGAATCACTGTAACAGAAGATGAGAAAATCTAGTGGATCATCAACATGTGTTTGCTCAAAAATACTACAAGGCCCTTTGAGAAACTGTGACAAACATTGCTTACTTATTGTGTGCACATTGGATTATTATTATTATATAGCTTTCACATTAGAGCAGCTTGGCATGATGTTTGACTCGAAAGTCTGCGTTCCCTCTTTTATTCTCTTATCTTACATTATCATGTATTCGAATGATCATTCGATTACAACTCTCTTTATAATTTTAAAATTGGTTCAAACGGATCTGCGAGATTATAGCTAGGTCCAAAAGAGCTAGTGCGACAAAATGGCTAGTTCCATATGATCTAGTGCCAAAACCGCTTTTATGATAAAGGAGCTAGCAGTGCATTTAAGCTGTTAACAAAAAGAGCTGTTATAGCTGTTTGGAATCAGCTATAGCATAACATATTAAATTTGTTGCTTTTTACCATTTTTAGTTATTATTCTACTCCTTTTTTTGTTCTGCTTCTATAATAAGGTGTGTTAATTAAAACTATTACTGCTATATAATAACAATGTTTTATAAAATTATTGATTAGAATCTGATAATTCTTCACACACACATTTTAAGCATCATACATTTGCTTGAAACTAGCTAATTTCGTTAACAGCTCTTTTTGTACCAGCTTAAATGCACTGCTAGCTCTTTTGTCACAATTGCGATTTTGGTACTAACTATTATGGAACTAGCCATTTTGTCGTGCTAGCTCTTTTCGCCATAGCTGTTTTGTACTTAGCCCTTTTGGATCGCACCTGGTTCAAACTCAAGTTAAAAGTCTTCCTGAAACATACACAGTTGAATACATCAATGCCCTTGTTTTAGAAAAACCAAAGTACAAAACTTTTCTTCAAAATAAAAGAAAAAACAAAACCAGAAGTTCTCCGATATTGTTGTATATGAAAAGCTATCTGTATACCACGATGAAAAGTCTTCAAGCAGTTTCTTGAGTGAATTGACTGTTGAAATAAAGCACACTTGAAAATAAGATTGAATCCAGGTCTACCGATTTAAACATGGATTTATGGAAAACTTTTCTGACAAAAAAGATTTTTTTAATTCTGAAAAACTAAAACCTCTACTTATTTATCTTAAAGAAATACCTATTTTCTGAGATTTAGCAAGTTCTCTTTTAAATGATAAACAACTAAAAGCTGGAATTACGGTTTTTCGTTTGGCTATACTCAAATTTTGTAACAATGTTAGAGAAAGTAGTGTTCTTGCCAAATTTTATATAAAAAAAGATAACATTGCAGAAATAACTAACTTTAATATCTATCTTATCTCGACATCTATATAAACAATTGTTTTATAATTTTTCAATAAATATTGTCTAATTTTTTACATTTTTTTTAATCTGCCTTAGAATGTCTTAATTTTTTGGCATTCAAAGAGAGCTGCTATTTCTAATGTAATAAAACAATCTCATCTTCCAAAGCCCGATTCCTATTTTCAGATGGATCAATCAATCAAAATAAATAATACACCTTTGCCCCCTCCCTTGAGAATAAAAGCAGGCCGTGTCTTTGTACTCATAACGTCAACATTGATTAATATTTATTAAAACCTAGTTTTAAACAATTATAGAATATATAAAATAGCCTTACATCAAATTGTTGCACACGCAGACAAAGATCTTTTTCTATTTTCAAGTGTATTGTGATGCTCATTTTCTTTTTATTTAGTTTTACATTAGCTAAACTAACATAGGCTACTTAGTTAATTAATATTATTTATTTAACTAGTTTGATAGTTGATTAGTAGATTGTTATTATTCGTGTAAAAAAATCATTTTGCCAGCATTTATATCAATAAAAATTTTAGGATACATCAGGTGATGGCTTATAATGCCATGTGAGGGTTGTGATTACAATATAATTACAGTACTATCTAAATTTAGTGTTCCATAATACGGGTTGTTTTAAGACACTTCAAAATATTTGATAACCATATTGCTAATATCTACACAAAATATACATGTGAGGAAAAGAAAGCACAAAATACTTGATAATTTTATTATTACAAGAAGAATCAAGTTTGAGATTAGCAAATGAATTAGCGAGAGTAATTGCATCTTCAACACCACTGATGAACGATCCAACGCATTGAGCTGACAATTCTTTGCCACCGGTTTTGTCAGCATTGATTTGATTGCTTATTTTATTGATCCAATCAATTGCTTTAAATTTTAAAAGAGAGTTAGAAACTCTACAAGAACAATAAACTTTATTTTCGAGCTCGTCAACAGAAAAAAACATAATCGCAGAATCGCGACAGCTGTTTACTACTTTTTTTAGGATGATGTCAAGGCATTTTAAATTAAGACCTTGTGATAACTTGCAAACGACATACTTGCAACTAATTTTATCGCCACTCTCAGCTAAATTTGATTTGGTATTGTTGATAATTTGATTGATTAATGCCATCTTAATTTTATCTAATTGGTTCTTCGCTTCAGCAAGTTGATCCCTAAACTTTAGCTTTCTCCAATACTGAATTATGCTTTCATTTACTGATTTCAAAAGAATTTGGCAATCTTTGTAAGCATTGTTGTATGTTTCAGAATAATAATCATTCTCGGTAAGTAAGTCAACAGAATTCTCCAAAGAAGTAATCAGTATACCAAATTGCTTTGTTTCTTGTACGGCTTTAATAGCAGCTGTGCCAGTCAAAGCATAAATTCGCCGTATGCCTTTAGCTACAGGTTCTTCAGATACAATTACAAAACTTTGTATATGCTTTGTCTCTTTAACATGCGTTCCTCCACAAAGTTCAACCGAATTTTTCCAGGCTAAACTGCCGTTCGAGATGTTTGTTAGCAATGAATCAACGTCGGTTCCTATTGAAACGACCCAAACAGGATCTGCATATAATTCATCGAAGACAGCTCTAATGCCCTCGATACTTTTAGCTAAATGCAAATTAACTTCTTTTCTGTAAACGGAAAGATTCTTATTAATCAATTCTTGGCAAATTTCTTCAGCTTTTTGAATTTCTACGCCTTTCATTGGAGTTTTGCATAGAAAATCAAATCTTAATTTCTCTGGTAGAACAACAGAGCCTTTTTGATCAGTATCTTTGAAAATTTCTCTTAAAGCAAAGTTAAGAACATGAGTAGCAGTGTGATTTTTCATAACATCAAGTCGTCTTTCCTCATCAATATGTAGATCACAAACGTTTCCCAATTTTAGAGATGAACATGGAGTAATAACACTTCCATAATGAAAAATATATCCACCACCTTTCACTTGGACGTTTTTAACAATAAACTCGATTACGGAATTCTCTTCTTCATTAGTTGATATTAAATATCCTTTATCAAAAATCTGACCCCCTGATTCTGAATAAAAGCAAGTTTGATCTAAAATAATAGCTACATCTTCATCTGTTTTGATTTCATCCACAAAGAACTTATCCTTTACAAAAGCTAAGATTTTCGAAGAAATTTTTTTAAATGTATAATTTTCCTTAAAAGTGTACTCGTACTTGAATGCATCATCGGTTAAAGGAATGGCGCGATCTTTTAGTAAAGTTACATCAAAAAATTCGCAAACATCCACTTCTTTTTTTGCAGAAATGATCTTAGCTTTGTTTTTTTCAATCTCAAAATCATGGATGTTGACAGTGATCCCTCTTTCTTCGCACATTATCAAGGTCAGATCAAAGGGAAAGCCGTACGTATCATACAACTTCCATGCCACTTTGCCAGGCAAAATGGTGTTTTTGAGCTTGGAGATGGAAGATAAAAATAGTTGCTGGCCTCTAGACAAAACTTTTGAGAACTGATGAACTTCTTCTCTTATTATCTCAACAATGATCGCTTCTTGCACAACTATTTCAGGAAAGGCATTACCCAGTTGCTTTATAACAACAGGAACTAGTTTTGGTAGGAAATCTTTTTTAGCATCAAGAATTTCGGAAGAGAAACGAATAGCTCTCCTCAACACCCTCCTTAGCACATAGCCTCTACCGACGTTACTAGGACGTCCTCCATCAGATATCGCGATGACTAGAGTGCGCATATGATCGGCAACGACTCTGTAAGCTGTATCTACGTTTCCAACATCTTCCACGCCAACTTTTCCTGAATAGGGTGCCGTTTTGCACATTTTAAACATGTCATCAAATAAAGGAACGAACAAATCAGTATCGTAATTGCTTATCTTATTCTGTATGATAGATACAAGTCGTTCAAAACCCAAACCACAGTCAATGTGCTTGTTAGGTAGTAAGGTAAGTGACTTGTCTTTTTCCCTGTTGTACGTCATGAAAACTAAATTCCATATCTCTAAAACATCAGGCACATCTTTATTCACTAGATGAGCTGCATCTCGGAAACCAATTCTATCATAGTGAATCTCAGAGCAGGGTCCACAGGGTCCAGTATCCCCCATTTCCCAAAAGTTATCTTTCATACTGCCTGGAAGGATTTTCTCACTCTTTATTCCCAAACTCAGCCAAATATCACGGCATTCAAAGTCTGCTTCCAACCCTGCTTTTGCGTCTCCTCCAAAATAAGTTACATACAACCTATCTTGGGGTAAATTCATTACTTCCGTTAAAAACTGCCAAGCCCATTCACAAATCTCTTTTTTAAAGTAGTCTCCGAACGACCAGTTGCCTAACATCTCAAAAAACGTATGATGGTAAACATCTTTGCCGACATCGTCCAAGTCATTGTGTTTGCCACCAGCACGAATACATTTTTGAGTGTTGCAGACCCTTTTCCAGCTTTGCATGGCACTACCCGCCTTAACGTTGCCCAAGAAAATTGGCTTAAACTGATTCATTCCTGCATTTGTGAACAAGAGAGTGGCATCGTTTTGAGGAATCACTAGAGATGAGTGAACGTATATATGATCTTTACTCTTGAAAAAGTCAATAAACTTCTGTCTTATCTCAGCTGAGGTCAGTTGGCAATCGTCTCTAACCATTGAAATAGGTCTTCAGCTTAAATGTAAGATATGCAAATAAATTTAATATAGAAGATATCATATATATAAAAGATAAGTGTTAATTAGAATGAGTAAAATAATCTTTTCAAATACTTGATTCCTCTTTCCAGTATAAATTAATTAAAAAAATGAGAAAATAATAATTTTTGTGCATTTCGGCTTCACTTTTTAGATTAGTAGGTTGCTTATATATTGACATAGTTTATTGTCCTTCCTTTTATCAGAATTCTTGAAAGCCTGTATTTTCGCAACTCACCCCTTATTTAGCATCTAAAAGATTTTAAGTAGTTAAATTCAAAAAACTAAATACAACAGTTAAACTTCGAAATAAACAAAAATATTTGGACCATTCCTCCCCTCAAATTTTTAGCCGCCCTTATTTAAATTCGTCACTACGTTACCGCAGCATAGGATTTTTGGAAAAAATTATGAGCCCTCATAAAAGCGTTTTTATGAAATTATTTTCTCATGCATAATGTGTGTTTCAGGAGCGGAGCTAGAAGAAAATTTACCCCTGGGCGAATTTATATCATTTTTATCAATGTTCCATATGGTAAGGAGAATGGTACCTTGGAGGGCTTTCATAAAGAAAGCACAATTGCGAGGCTCGCATCAAACTATGAGTGATGAAGGTCTAACATGAGACCTCGTTGTATCAAAGCCTTGTATCTAATCAAATTCATTTACGCCGATAAAATACCAAGGCATTGTAAATGGATGCCTATCTAGAGTAAGTAATACTTTTGTTACGCAAAGAATATTAATCTACATCATCCTAATCTGAGCTATGAACCCTCTTTTACAAAATCAAACAAAATTCGATCGAATTATACACTAATATGCTGAGTAATTCACAGGAAAGGAGTGGTAAGGGGAAGAGGTGAATACACTATCGCCCGAATTTCCTCAAGATTCTATATGGGTGTGATTATTTTTGTGTATAAATTTAATTTTTCTTTTCTTTAACACTCAGAAACATTCATTTAGACTTGAGGATTTTTAGTCAAAACCCATTAGGGGAAAATAAGAAAAATAGCATCTTTTTAATTTGTTATATAAAATTGTATTCACATATTTCTGAAACTACAGCTGAAACGAAAGAAGTATCATGATAAGACAATGAGTTTTCCTTATCAAACTCCAAAGATCTAGCTAAATGAATCGCATACTCTAAGGAGTAATCGGCTTCAATGATTATAGTTCTTATTGCATTATCTTTCAAACGGGTCACAAATGAATTTAAAATCAGCATATTTTGATATTCATCAATGCTTACAGCCTAACTTTACAATCTCTTGCCATTTTCCTTAGTTCAGATACAAAAGTATCGACGTCTTCTAACTCTTTCTGTTAACGGTTCATAAGTAGATGTATAGCATAAATAAAGTTTTTCCCTTTTAAGTGTAATTTATATAAACGACTTATTGCCTAGGAAAAACTAGATGCCTCTGAAACTAAATCATATATTTCATTAGAAATATACCTCAAGAGTAACTTTAAATGCTCCTTTAAATCAGTAAGAGGGGGCTCAATACATTCTAAAAACTTGTAAAATCTCCGTGCTTATAAGAACTTTGGGGGTTAGGCAAACCCTGTAATACATCAAATATAGTGAGTCGAAATAGATTGGCCTTAGACATGATAATAGTTTGTAAACATTAGAGGGTTAACTCATTGCTATGAATTCGATTATTAAAAACTATGAACTAAGTATATAATATATGTTAAAATTGCCGTGATAAAAAACAGATCAAAATACAATTCTTTATTTAACATCCTTATAAAACAATGTTGTTAAAAACATGAAAATAAAACGAATACAGCTTACTATTATATTGATACAATGAGTGATGAATGAACTATGTCACAAGCAATGTTTAGTATACACCCAAATATATTGTAAATGCTATTAAAATTAGTTAACACTAGCACGGCCTGTATTTTTTACCTTTAATGGGTATAGTGTTGAATTCCACTTTATGAAATATTTTAATTGTTAAATATGAAAAAAAAACATTGAATTTAAAGTATTTTATTTACAAAAAACTGGGAATACCATTGTTTATTATTTTTTTTACCATTACAGGTAAAAAATTGTCGGTCGAAAAGATTCGACTTAGACATGATACTAGTGCTATTTTCCTTCTTAGTGCTATTTCTATTGTACAAGATATCACTCTAGCACTCTACCAAAGAAATTGAGTTTGGTGTTTTCTGCGACAATTGTCGCAGTGTAGCCTTGTTAAAATATAGAATATGTCGAATGATGTGTCGCTGAATAGCACGAAACAAAACATTATATGAATTGTCAAACATGTCAAATTGACATTGATAATCTTGCTTATGGATAATAAACAGGAAAATCGGAAAACAATAACTTCTGAAATTGAAGAAACGTCTTTCATTTCAACTTTTTCTGGAAGATTTTCAATAAATTCAATTAAAAAATTTTTCCAGCTAATTTTTTTGTCAGTTGCTTTTTAATTTTATAAAGAATGCACGCATTCAACAAGGCTATGTCAAGCATGTTGCTCCAAACAGCTAAAGGCTGAATGAGTGCTGTACTTTCTCAACATCAACTCCAACCTTATTTTCGTTGTAGAAATCTATCACATCTGGTTTTTTTTCTGGCCGTTTGATACTGTTGGAGAATCATGCATAGAAGATATAAGACAAGCTCATTTATTTTCTTTACATTGGTAATTGACAAACAAACATCCAATTTTGTCATTATAATAAAAATTACTTTCAAATTTTGTACGCTTTTGAAAACGTGTCATTTCTTTTGTCACTCCTTTACTATTCGATCTTAACTTTCCAACACAAGATATTTTATATCTGCTTAATTTTTCTACCAACGCAACAGTCAAAAAAGTTGTCAGTGGTTATATTATATCCTTTGTTCTTCCTTTCTGAAGTTAACTTCATGACTACATCTTCAGTAAGTGGTTTACCAAAACGAGATTTTTTTTGTTGTGCTCCCAAATAAGTGAAAATGTTTACAACACCAAACTTGTAGGGTTTGTTTGGAATATAAGCAATAAAAGGACGTCTGTTTTTCAAAAGAAGTAATTGTTAATTAACTGTCAAACTAAAGTTAGGTTATAGGCATACGTGTTATCTAACAGTTTTCTTTCATTCCTTGAAGATTTATCATCAAACCGCAGCGATCGAAGAATAAGCTTGAACTCATTTCTGGACATTGAGTCTCTAAATAAATTAGGACATATTTTTCATTCTAAAGAAAGTCAAGACTATGTTGATTTCCATATAAGCTGCGCGTATACTGTAAAGCTATAAATCCTTCAAGTTAATCAAAAGTGAGCCACCAGAAGAAATTTGTTTTTTTGAGCTTCGATTTAAGTATATCTTTTCATTATTCGAAGGATCGGCTCGCTGATAAATACCTTACATCCCATATAAGCTGATATAGAAACTTGTTTTTGGACTAAAAAAGGTAAACTTGGAGTAGCAATAAATACATTATGCTTTACGATGATAAAAAGAAACAACTGTGTAAAATAAATGAACATGATCAAGGAATAAGAAAGAATAAGACGTTCTATCTTTTTTGCATATGGAAAAGGGAATGATTGATGAGTACAAGTGTTTAAGCACGCACATGTTGAGAACTATTATATAAACAATGAAGGTAACTTTCTATTTATTTTTGATGTTTGATTTTTACGTTAAATGTTTGAGCTATATTTTATACTCATTGCTTTATCTTGATTTGTGTATTGAAAAAATGTTATGAGTGTTTTGAGTAAATGCATACAACACAAATTTATTTATTTATGATTTACTACATCAATAAATAAGTAAAAAGCTTTGAAATAAAAACAAATAGAATAACATGTCAAAAATAACACCATGGTAAACATACTCATAATTTATTTTAAAAATAAAGAAAATATGTTGAAAACGGTAAAAAAAACTTGTTTAAATAAATTTAAAATAGTTTTTGAACATGTTTTAGTTCAAAAAATGTTAAAATCGATACCATTGCCATTAAAGTGTATAAAACCATGCATTTAAAAATGCAAGAATTAACATTAAATAGAAAAAAAAGATGTAATATGAATAAAAAATTGTGCGCTGCAATTATATTACATAAACCTAAATAATCATATCAAAGATCATATTGGTTACATACAAAAAAAACTATCACCTGATTTAGTTTAGTAATTAATTTTAAAAATAATAATCTTCAAAATATATATGAATGAAAAAGTAGAAATTTTTAAGAAAAACTATAGAAACAATTGTTTTTTAAATTACAACATAATAAAACTTAATAAATAAAAAATATTTTTTACTAGAAAAACTTTATTAAAAGAGTACAAATTTCATTTAAAAAATAGATTAAAAAATGAAAATAAAATTCAAAAAATTTTAAATTGAATTAGAAATTATATTTCGATTATAAATCTGACTCTTTATTATTTTTCAAAAAATTAAAAAATATTTTATATAAGGCTCTAATTAGAAGCAAATAACAAAATAGGCTTAAAAGGTTATAAATTTAATAAATAATTTTAATAAAGAATTATCTTCTTTCTTAAAATCTATTGTTTTATTACCAAAAAATAACTGTTTTTTAGTTTCTTTCATTTTAATCATCAAACTTTATTTTAATTCTAGCAACAAATTAATATTTCCTAACCTCTATAACGTTGGTTGGTTGGAGATATCAAAGCACTTTCAGCCGTAAGGCTATATGCTCGCATTATGCTTAAGATGGTTAATCACAGTTTTTGTGAATTTGTTTTTAGAGTTGGGAGACTTGTGGATCGAACCCCTGACCTTCAACTGTTAAGCTGAGAGGTACACCCTAAAAATCATTGAGGCTCAAGCTCTATAACGTAAGAATAATAGAAATAGTTCTCTTACCATAGGTTCTTAATTTTTTTCACCATGGCCCCTTTTAGTGCAAAATATATTGTTTGGCCTCCATACAATTTTTTTATTTCATTTACAATTTTTTACTCTGCCTCTAAATTTATTACAACTAGAGAAACAAAATTATTAAAATGATAATTTAACACCAAAACTTATATTATCTAAAATTATTAACTAAACTTATCTTTTAAGCAGAATTGGACTGATTTCTTCGAAAGAGGTGTTTAAAAATATTAAGGTGTTAATTTTACTTCCGATTAGATATAGGGGAGAAATTTTAAAAAGATATCAATATGTTCACATTTTTTCTTAAAATTTTAATTATGTAAAACTAAATATAAAGCCTTAAATTTTAATTTGTTAAAAAATACCCCTTGCATTCTTTATTTGTATATATAGGATAATAAAATTATTACACAATTTAAATGTGATCCTTGTGATTGATGCAGGACTACCAATTTGTCAATGTTTTTTCTTAAAGTTCTCAGGAAAAGACGTTAATCACCTCTTTTTTCTACATCAGGACGATTTCTACTTTTTGATAGAAAATGCATTATATTAAATACGATGTAAGGAAGGAAATTTAAACAATTTAACTTTATTCCACAACCTTCAGATATTTCATCATTCATCCAAAGTTTCTGGTATTTCCATACTTAAATCTTGAGTTTGATGATATGTTGTTCTAAAGTTCAATAAAGCTTTCTTGTATATCATCACCAATAAATTATGCAGATATGTTAGCTAAAGAAGGAAACTTTATAAATTCTCGTCTTGCAAGATTTGACCAGAAAATTTTCAATTTTCCATTAAACCTATTAGTGCTGAGCTAAATTTGTCCGCTCAAGTGCTAGGTCTTAAAGTGCCATCCTCCCCCTATTTTTCACAAATATTAATAAGTTTTTATAAATATTTTTAATGTTACATATATATATATATATATCAACTATGCTGAATTCAGTGGTGATGTCCATTTTTATCAAAATCAATCAAACTTATCAAAAAATTGATTTACATATGACAGCTCATTTCAAAAAGATTCTTTTTATTTAAGTAATTATTTAAAAAATTTTATACCAATTTACCAATACGCTAAATTCATTTTCAATATTCATTTTTTATGAAAACCAATCAAAACTTTTAAAAAATTGATTAACTTATAACAGCTCATATCTAAAAGAATCTTCTTATCAAAATAATTATATAAAGTTGTTTACGAATATATACCCATTTTCAAGTATGCTGAATGATTATAGGAAAAGATCGCCCATAGGAAAAATCCCCCTATGCAAAATCCCCTCCCCCCCCCCCCCCGTAAAAAAATCCCCCCGGCAAAAATCCCCCGGAGAAAAAAACCCCTCCCCCCCCCTAAAAATATTCCCTTGAAAAAATTCTTTTAAGAAAAAAGCCTCTCTCAAAATTTCAGGATATACTCTGTTCCGTCGCTGAACTTTAATTACAGGGGGCAAATTAATTTTTTTAAATTTGACTCTAATTTAACAAATAATTGATCAAAAGCAATATTCATAGTCTTTTTTATATTCTCAATTTTTCTCTACTTGAATAAACAATTCAATCAAAATATAAATCGAATAGTGTTTTCTCATTATTTTTTTCTTAAAATTTAGTTTTAATTAGATCCACATGGAATTCATTAAATCTAACAAAGGTGGAATAAAAATAGCTTTTGAAGGCTATGTGTACTCGAAACAAAAAGAATTAGCAAATGAAGTGATATCGTATGAGTGTGAACTGCGACGTTCAGGAAACTATTTCAAAGCCAAAATATAAGTGAAAGATAACGAACTAGTGAGTACAGTGAACGAGCATACTCATGCTCCGGATGTTATGAGAATAGAAAATTTAATAGCACTCCACGAAATGAAAAACAGAGTGAGAAATACCCAGTAAACTCCGCAGCAAATCATTTGTTTTCCGTGGAGAACATGAGTGAAGGGCCTGGGTCAAATCTTCCTACACTGAGCTACTTGAAAAGAAATCTCAGATAGTGTAGGCAAAGAAGCCTAAATCCTCTTTCAGTACCGCAAAACACAGAAGGACTCGTTATTCCTCTAGAGTATACTCGCATATAAAATTGTGAGCAATTTCTTTTGTATGGTTCTGGACCAACAAATCAAAAATTTTAATCTATGGTTCCGAAAAGAGTGTTTCGTATCTACAAAAATTTGAAGATTGGTGCATGGATAGGACATTTAGTGTCACACCAAATTTGTTTTGCCAAGTCTACACTATACATGCTTTTATAGGTAGTCACGCCGTACCAACTTTGTATTGCTTATTGCCAGACAAATCTGAGGCAACCTATACATTTTTACTGGAGAAAGTACAAGGCTTCAACAACAATCTACATCCTAGAAGTATAATGATAGATTTTGAAAAAGCTATGGTTAACAACATCACAACTGTTTTCCTTATGCAGAAATTAAAGGGTGTTTTTTCCACCTTAGTCAAAATATATACAAAAAAATTCAGGAAGTTGGACTTTCACAGTTGTATAATAATAATCCTGACTTTTCCTTAAAAATGCGAATGATTGCATTCCTAGCTTCCTGCCCGCAAGATAAAATAGAAGAAGCTTTTGATGCCCTAGTAGAATTTTTACCTGAAGAAGCAATGATGTTATTGACTATTTTAAAGACAATAACATAGGCAGACTAACTCGTAGAATCAGAAGACCGCCAAGATTTGATGTAAATATTTGATGCGTTCAAGAGTGCAAGATGCCGAAAACTAATAATGCAGTTGAAGGATGGCACATAAAGTTTTGCTTCATTGGTTGGTTGCTCACACCCTAACATTTGGACTTTCATTCGATGTATTCAAAAAAGAGTGTATGTGACACAAGTCCTTGCTGGTCATCCTCAAATGAAACAGAAAAAGAAGTACAAGAACTCAGCTCTTCACATCAAAACTATCATGGAAGACATTCGAAATCGTTCAATTTTAAACTTTAAGGAATAGATTTCAATCTTAGCTTTTAAGTTTTAAATTCAGCATTAATTAAATTTGTAATATCTAGTTTTTTTTGAATAAATTTTTTATTATTTCTGTTATTTCTTGTGTAATTTCTAGTTATTTTGTGTAGTTTCTGTTATTGTTGGATCTTACTACTTCTACTCAAGTTATAGATATACTTTATTTTTTGGGGGGATTTTTTCCTGGGGGGATTTTTTCCTTGGAGGTATTTTTTCCTCGGCGGATTTTTTCCGGATACCTATTTTGTGAAATATTTTTATATTTTAAAAAAATGTTCCTAAATTTTATTTTTTTGATAAATTATTTGACATAGAATTCCACTTATTTAGCAATGTAATAAATTAATAGTCCCTCTATATCTGATTTATTCTTTTGTTAAGTCCTGCTGGTAAAAACATAAGGAAACACACCGTAAATTTAAATCAGTCAAAAATCTAACACAACAAATCATCGCTTTTTATTTTTTAAAAATGTGGATATCTCTAAATAAACTTAAATCGTAAAAAAACTAGTTAAGATAACTAGAAAATACACGTTACCTCAACTCTCTTTAAAATTACTACAGATAGGTCAACTTTAATATTAGTAGTTAGTTAAGTAAAATTAAGTATTGTTTGTAACTTTCGTATCCATCTTTTCTTATATCCTTGCAAATTTCTGAGTTCAGGATCTACCCGAATTTGCATCCCACTAAATCTTACTAATAAATAATGGATTAACCTTACTAACTCCTCCTTACTGCATAACTATACCTTGAAATATATATAATTTTAATATTAGTAAAGTTAAATTGGAGAGTTGAAGAAAATTAATTGAAAAAATTTATTTGAAAAGTTATGAAACATATAGTTATTGATTAATCGAAAAATATTAATATACTTTTTTCTAATACAGTTTTTAATGTTTTGTTGTAAGTATATCTCTAATAATCAATATGGAAAATATTTCGAGAAAACTCATTATTCAAAAATATTTACCTTTACATTTAGCGCCATCTAAATTTTGTTATTAGTTCCCATCCTCTAACATTGAAAAAATTACTGAATGCTTCGTCTGGTGTTTTATTTACTTTTATCTGTGAAAATAGCATAATTAATAACGGTAACTAATTAGGTTAGTAAAGTCATTGGTAATCTAATTTGTAAGCGATACTAATTTTTTCTCTCCTATTTTTGCACAAAGTTTGTAATTTCATATGAGATAGAGTATATACTCTATATAGTACACATGGTTCCTATATTAGCTTACCTCAACTCAAGTGGAAGTTATATACTTGGGAACAAATACGTCTTAAGATGACGATTGTGAAGTGCTTAAGAAATACTTGATATTTATTATTATATTTTTCCCCATAAAAAGATTTTTCATTATAAATTCCAAAACAGTTCATTAAATGCTAATGATAATCTTTTTATTCTATAACTTTAATTTTAGAGGGGCCAATCGCAAGCGGTGACAGAGAGAAAAGAAAATAAAGAGAGAGAAGCCATTTCTGTATTCCAAGACTTAACTACATAAAATAAAAGTGTTAATATTTATTTATTAATAATTTAATAGATTTTGAAATAAAAAAAACAAAAAAGTTTTTTTATAAAAAATTTCTACACAATAATTAGTAAGTCTGTAAGTGCAGTAAGGGCTTGGCATTGCTTATCTAATTGGGGTGCGCAATTCTTAGCGCAAGCCCTGGATACATTAAAGCGTTTTTAAATTTTAAATCAAACTCTACTAATTTTCATGAAATTTAACAAAGTACGTTGTATTTAAAATCGTTATTTTTTACTATTAAAAATTCTTATCTCTAATCCTAATTCTTTACCTATTTTACTTTTTTTTGTTAATTACATTTGTTTAATTTGCAATTATTAGAAGTTTTTGAGCAATGTTTTCAAAAGTAATGTAGAATAATTTTAATTCCAATTTTTGTTAATGTTTGAAAAATTATTACATTTAGGTAATTTAGTTTATTGATTGGTAACTTTATTTTTGTAAGGATTAAGAGCATACGTTTTGAAAATAAAAAGACTTCTGATTCTAACATCTGAGGTTTAGTCAGGAATCTGACGTTTGTCAGGCTTGTGAGCGTGCTATTCTCAATTCAACTAATGTAATACTTTGCCAATTGGGAAAAGAAAAAAAGTGTTATAAAAAAAATAATAGAATTTTATTGCGTGCAACCTTAAATATGTGGCTAAATCTCAAATAATTTCCAGAGATTCCGTTAAAAAATCCTCTGAGTGCTTTCAACCCTCTGTGGGTTTTACAGCTCCTAGCTGCGTTAGAGACGTATTTACCGTCTTCAAAAGGTCCTTAGTATTTGCACATGTGAACGCTTGTTGTCTTTTATTTCTGGCTAACACCCTAAGCTTCTTGTTTTACCAAAATTTGAACATGTAAAACGAAAAATTTTTCTTCACAAATCAAAATGAATTAGAGATAAAAAGAATGTCGAAGTGCTTAATATATATTCTTTAAAAAAATCTATATTAATCACAACTAAGAATTCGCTTTTGCGTGAACAAAATAAAACTAAATGACCTGTTCAACCAACAAATCTAAATTTTTCAATGAGAAAATAATTATTTAGCATTGATGCGAACAAGCATTAAATATTCCGTTTCAATTCAAAACATATTTATTTTAACTCATATACACCTTTGGAAAGGGAATGCTTAAAGATTTTCATTTTTTTAAAGAGGAGTTAAAAATTCATTCAGTATCCTCTGCCATTTTAGGGAGTCTTAGGGTCAAGTTGTCGAAATGCGTCGTTTCAATGCTACGAGGTCTTGCTCTTCTCATATTTCACAACATGTATCATAATTTTGCTTTCCTCACCGTGATTTTCCCTCCATCTTACCATGCCTACCAGTAAACATGAATAGGAAATCTACCAGTGCGTTTGTAAAGTTTGCTAAATATTGTTTACAGTGATGTATTTTATTTGGGTGTGTCTAAGAAGCAAAAAATAATGAAAACTTGTTAGATATAGGAGAAATTGGAAGTTATGTTTTTATTGATTTATTCAGAGATTTAATTAATATATTTAAGGGAAGAATAGTCTTCCCTAATTTGAGCATTAAATCAGAAATTAATTTTAAAATGCTTGTACCCATTATTTCATAACTTGGCCATGTGTCTAGAAATTAAACAAAAATATTTAAATTGTCCATAATTTTACTAACTAAGTGAAACAATAAAAGATTAATATTGAATTCTAATGCATGAATGCTGAAATATCTTTAACTTAAACAAATTATTCTTTTGCAATATCAAATTTAGTGTTAACCAATTTGAACAATGTATTCAAAAAGATGTAAATTATAACTTCAAGCAATATTTTAAACACTTCTTTTTTCATTTTTTTTGCTTTTTAAATAAACTTTACTTATTTTCTCTTCAAAATTTATAATGCTTTTAGAAAACACTTTAAGAGCAAACACATTGTTTGAGAAATCGCAAGTATTTCAATCTACTTTTTCCAATGAATTTAATTATCATCTTGAAACTCAAAATTTTGAAACAAATGCTGATATTGATTCAGCTTTTTTTTGTTTGAATTTAAGAGCTAAACTATATTTCAGTTAATCTCCTATTTCTAATATTATTTTATTTACAGCAAATTTGGTTGATAAAAAGCTAAATTATTTTTATACGAAAATGACTACCTTAAATATACATTTAAAAAAGATCGAGGAGATAAAACTTTTAATTGATAAAAATATATTTAAAGGCTTAGAGACAGAATATTGACAAAATAAGTTTTATAAAGAATATTTTCTTTAATGAACTTAAAATTGTTAAAATTTGTGAAGAGGAAAATTAAATATCAAGAATAACAATTTAATTGTCAATGACGTTCTTGCTTTTTTTTCTTCTTTTTCACCATGACCGTAACTCTTTTTAGCTTTCAAAATTTTTTTTATAAAATTTTTTAAGCTTTTTTCATCTTCTGTCAATTTGAAAATTTCTTCTAGCTTTTTTTTGCCAGTCATTTCTTTGATATCATCAATCCAGCATGTTTTTTGTCTTCCTCTTCCTACATTTTCCCATTATCTTCAACTATTGACTTGTTCATCGCCGGCTGAAGCTCTCGCTATATGCCCAAAGAATTTTACTTTTCTTTCAAGTATCGCCCCATTTCGCTAATAAGAACAGTGTCATCTGCATAGCTAATTCTATTTATTCTTTGTTTCTGCTTGTAGGCCACACCAAAGCTTGATGTCATTTCTGAAACGTTTCATCCACATATGTGTTAAATAGAAGTGGAGAAAGTATGCAACTTTGTCTTAAACCTCTTGGTATGGTGATTATATTTTTTAATGTTAATTAATATTTTAATTTCTTTCATAAAATAGTTTTTAAAAGTTTAAAGGTATCTAATATGCTTGAAATTATTGGGAAAATTTTGTTCAATTCAAAAAACTTCAAATGTTGATTCCGTCTAGAGATCCAAATTCTCTTACTACAAACCCAAAGTGTTGCTTCAACTGATGAAAATATCTCAAGCTCTTCTTCTTCTTCAATGCAAAATTCAACTGAGAGCCCTAACAAAAGCTTGCCTTATAGAAAAATGACCAAATTCTCTGGATACATCGAAATTTAACAAAAAGGCGGAAATTGAATAGTTTTTAATAAAAAGAATGAACAAATAGCATTCTATGTTTTGACGCATTTTGATTTGCTAACAAAAGAAGACTACAATATTAATGTATCAATGTATAAATTTTTCACATGGAAAAATTCATTGGGATTTATCACAGGGAAATTAATAACTTTAATTTTTAATGAATTTAGATAATTTTTCGTATTTCAGAGTTTTTTACAAGCAAGTTATCGAAAAAATGAGAAATTTGAAATGGAATTCGAAAAATTCCCATACAAACAAAAAAAAACGATGCTCAAAAAAAGTAAGTTGTTTTTTAGATATTAGTAAAATCGATAAAAGAGTTTTTTGGTTTCTTAAATTGGAAAACTATTTTATTTTATAAGGAACCCCTCGAATAAGCAGTGAAAGAAGCTAACGGAATTTTAGATTCTTTTGAACTGTTTAAAAATAAAGAAAGAGAGAGTTTTTGTTCAGCTCTGATTTCAAAAAGAGGAAAATCTGTTAAGGAAATGATTGGAGAAAACATACACTCAATAACGATAAAATTTAGATTTCTAAGAGGTTTGAAAGAAGTGAGTTTGTTTCTAGTAACACAAAATACTCAATTTTTCATTTGTTTTAGATGGAAGAAAAATTTTAATTTTTATAACCGGATTTAAAGAAAGAAATTATAAATGTAAACTGGTAAAATTTGTTTCAAGAAGTGGATTTTAATGTATTATATTTTATTGTAAATAATTATATATAACTAATACAAATAAAAATAGTCGAAAAAATATTTTTAATGGAAGAAATAAAGAAAAGAAAATAGAGAAATATTTTGTTTTTCTTTTCTTAGGAGCCATAAGAAAAACTTTGAGAAAAGAACTCAAACTTAAATTCAGCAGAAATCAATTCCAGATATCAAAATAACTGTTGATGTCCTTTTATATACTTATAAAAAAAGATATTAAAATAGCCTCAACTTGGTATCTCTTACAAATTAATTTCGTGTTTGATCTTCATTATTCGAAAAGTTTTGATTCATGCAGCAAAAAGTTTTAAAAGATTTTAGTTCATTTTATAAAAAATTTGAGAAATACTCTAAAGATTTTTGATGTAAAATGAATATTGAAATATATTTTGAATAAAATTTTTTGATCATTTTTTATACAATAATTTTGATTTCACTTATAATATAAAAGAGATAGTAATAATTTAATTGTGTATATTTTGGGTTTGTATAAATTTACTTTAAATTAACGCGCTAAAAAGTCTTTTTTCAATAAATAGGAAACGTTGAAAACTTGTATCAGAAACTTTAGGTGATTGGAACAAAAATATTGGATATGTTTGTCTCCCACTATATTTCTTACACAAAATGTCCAACACATGAACTTTAAAATTCGTTCTCAATAGTTCCTTGCTGTGTTCAGAAGCCATATGCCTATAATTAAAATGATGGACACTTTTTTCAAAATAAGAAAGGAAAAAATGCTCCCGTTTAAACTCGATTACTAAGACTGCGCTTTTCTGTGTAACACAAAATATTGTACTACGGAAAAACCGTGACTCTTCAAAATTTATTGATGATACATCTAGCGTACTTCTTATCTTCGGGGTAGATGTTGGCGACTTGTTTTTAAAAGAACACTTTGAAAATGTTGGGAAAAACATAAATAATTCGTTTTTTAACCATTTGTTTTATCTAATATTTTTATATGTGAATTGATATTTTTTATAATTTATTTTTCTATTCCATAAATAAATTAACTTTTAATATTGGTAAGTCAAATTTTCAGTTATTTCTATGGAAATTTTTTTCAAACTTAAATGTAAAAGGTGTTATATATGTAAGAAAATCATTAGGTTGAGCCATTCTGACATGAAAAAAGACATTTATTTGCCATTAAAGGAAGGTATCTTTTCTTTTTTGGGACCCCTAAGTAAACCCTTTGTGGATAGTCTTTACTTCAGTGCATGTAATCATATTCTTATAAAAAAGTTTCATTTTTTTGTAAAATAAAATCTTTTTTTACTATAAACGTGGAAATTTAATTAGCCAATTAGAATCAATACAACTAAATGATTGACATAAAAGAATTGTTGAGAAACTATACTCATTTTTTTTGTTTTTGCCAATATTAGCAAAAGAATGTAAATATTTGCTCTTAAAGGAAACGGTTATGGGCAGAAGCAACATAAAAGTATATAGTTTTAAGTGCCTTTATCCAATCTCTAAATGGCAACATCTTAAAAGGAAGACAGATGCAATCATTCTCATAATCTGCATTTCTTTGTCTAGTAGCTTTTGGAAGTAATGAATAAAGACTTTGCTAGCAAAACAACTAACTTCTTAAACAAAAAGAATCGCTCATTACAATAATTGTTATGGCATAATTACACCAAACATACTATTTACTCTAGAACTTCTTGGTGGAGGTAAAAGGACAAATTTAGTTCATTGTTTTTACTAATGATGAGAGTACTTAACATTCTCCGCGTGCATTGTTTAGCGCTGAAGTGTTTTTTGCAAATTATGATACAACGCTTCCTGCTGCGTATATGTACAAACATGTAGTAATTAAGGGGAAAGTTAGACTCTGCTACTACGCGGCGTGTATTTTATCCCCACTTAACTCCGTCTAATAGTAATTATGATATCTTGCAACGCTTTTACCTTTGCGAATTGTGTTATCCACGAAAACAGCGATTGCAGGTGTGATTCCCTTTAGTCATAGATTTGCTTAGTGATGTATCCTATTGCTATTAATTCTATCTTTGATACCGTATATATACACTCGCAATTCTTCAAGTGAACGACTAGAAACGGACTTTAAAAAGTAGGCCAGTTAGGGTGTGAGAACCGGCTTGCCTTTTTAGGGAAATATATCTTCCGCTAACAGTAATCTCTTCTTACAGTGATAAATACTTGCCTTGCAGCTACAACGAATTTAACAAATAAGCATCATTTGATGAATATAATAAATCTGAAGTTTTCTAGATTATGCGAATGCCCATTTCATGAAGTGGGCATATAAAGCCTTGTTTATTTCACATTTTTTAATCTTTTTTTTATTAAAAATGGATGATAATTTTTATAGTTATTTAGTTTTAAGTAAGTACTAAACATTACAACTATTAAGAATTATAAAAGTTAGTTTCAAAATTGCTGTTTTTGGCTTAATGAACAGATTCGTGCATAAAATTGCCTATTTCATGAAGTGGGCAAACCTCATATGCATTTCACAAAGTAAGCAAACTTACTTCATGAAATGGTCAATAAGTCGTATTTATCAAAAAGCTTCTATAATAATATCTAAGTCACAAAATCTGCATCCACGAATACAAGATGACCTGACTTGTGAAAAAAGAGTTGTTCACTTTGGTATCTCGTAGAATGTGTAGACATATTATCGTATATAAAGTTCATAAGGACCTAGATCCCAGAAGGCTAATTGCCTTAACCAAAACTTTTTAATTAAAAAGCTAGCTATTTTATAATTATTTTTTGAGAAAAAGGATAAGACAGAAATTAGTCGATAATTTTTTGTAAGCTTATTCTTTTTGACAGATATTATAATTGGAATAACACTTATAAATTTTAGTGTATTAAGAAAAAATCAATAATTGTATTGAAACTACTGTTCCTGAATTTTTATCTATTTTATTTTCCCATGATTTTGATCGAATTTACGGCAAAAATTTTATTAATTATCGGTTTCCTGGAATCAAATATTTTTCACGTTGCTTCAAAAATTGAGGAAGAAAATATAGGAGATTAAAGAATAAAAAAATAATTTCCAAAAAAAAATACCACTATTACAAGGAAACTAAATAAATAAATTCTAATCTGAAAGATCTTAAAAACGATATTTATACTTCACATATGACAAAAAGTTAACGTCAAATATAATTTATATCTAATAATTTATAATAATATATATTATAAATATAATATTATAATAATAATGTATAAATGATATGTACCCATTTGTGACAACATAGCTTTTAAGTTATGTCTTTTGATTTCAGTATAAAATAAAAATTTTAAGTTTTGAAAGGTTTTTAAAATATAGTTATATATCTAGGAAACTATTGATATGTGAAATTGAAATTTGTTGGTTGAAAGTTCGTACAGAACGTTTACATACCAGTTGCTTATATTCCTATTTAACAATAAATGATCATTATGCTTCAAAAATTAAAAGAACAAGAATTTTCTAAAAATCCAAATAATATAAGTCTGGGGAAATTAATATATATATTTTTTAATGAAAAAGCCTGATTCTCTCAAAAATATTATATATAGCGATGTGCTCGTGTATTATGCAATTTTGCGTATAATGGTATCCTTGTATTTTTAATCCCAAAAAACGGGACCTTGGCATATATCTCGTCATTTTCTTTATTGGCACACATATTACGTTATATTAACTTCATTTTTGCATATTTTAACGGTTTCTAATGCGAGTATTTTTTGGAAAGAATTTATTCAACTTTAAAACTTTTTACATTCATTTTCAAATGTGTGCTATAACTCAAAAAGAGTTTTTTTTATAATTTAATTTTTTCAATAAGTAAATATAATAGTTTCCTTATATTTTATCTATATATGATTTATCTCATGTATATTGCAACTCCCTAAAATTAAGGTGAAAATGATGTCTAAAAAGTCACAGCGAGTATATAAATGTTTTTAAATAAATATTTATGTAGATATAGGTGAAATTATATTACTTTTTTATTCAAGGAGTAATTCAGTGTTGAGCGGTCATTTTTAAACTAATATTTTATCACTCTATATATCCGGTAAAATGTTATCTATGTCCCACTAATTTATATTTCACTTAGTTCCACTATTTGCCTGTAGAAGTTTTCAAATCCTGAGAAAAGTTTTCCTAAAATGGAGGGATGATGATAATTCCATTTCTTGTTCCCTTGCCATTGAATTTTTCAACAAATTTTTTCGACTAACGAATTTACTCATCCAAATAAGAAGGAAAAAATAGTAAATTAAAGTTAAAAAGTCGAGCTTGCCCTCAAAATTTCATAACTTAAAATCTGTGGAAAATATTTATTTTTCTCCATAAATGTTTGTATCAAAACGAAAAATAATATAAATTACATCTTTATTGTACAAAAGTTTATTTTGAAGAATACGACGTTGACATCTTAGGCAAATTTGAATGGGAAAAAGACAAAAAGAAATTGATATATTGAAAGCTAAAATATGGAAATTGAATCCAACATTAAAAAATTGGTAAGCATAATAATTTTCCTTTACTTCATTTAAAATATGAAGGATCAAATATAAAATTAATCGAAACACTTTATGAATGTTCAGGTACTTGATCAAAATTTAATAAAACTAATAAGATAAAGTTATCTTATCATAAAAAATTAAATAATATGCATGCTAAATTTTTTTTAATAATTCTAACAATTCAATTTTTCATCTATTGAGTATCTTCTTAGAAAGCATAAATTGTGGTGCATTATATAATATCTTCGTTATAGTTATGGATTATTTTTTAACAATTTTTTGAATTTCAAATCATTAGTTAAACATGAATTTTATTACAAATGCAATCTGGTGCATATATTTTGCCATCTCAAAATGAATTATATGTATAGTAAGTTAAGTAAGTAAGTTTATTGTCATATTAAAGATAGAAAAATTGGAAAAGTGAAAAAAAAACCAAGGAGACATATTAAAACATTTGAAATGATATAAAAATTAACAATTTTTGTGTAACCCAAAGGTTTGTGTAAACCGCTTATAGGATTTGTCACAAAGAGAGAAGAGAAAAAAATCGAATGTCTAGCTAAAAAAATAAATAATGACTAGTTGAAAGAACTCAAGCATATGTAACAGTTTTTTTCGTTGCAGGGACCTTGCTGTGCATATTGGGAAATAACGTAGTTTTTAAATAATTTTTTGAACTTTTTGATTGACGAGCCAGATTCAGCTAGAAGCATTCTGTTTTCTTCATAAAAGACTACAACTTTATGTTTCACACACAAAACAGACAAAGCAAGTCGATAGGATGGTTTCACCAAAGTTAACACAGTTCTAAAGGAATATTTATCATTGGTAGTGTAAGTGATTAAATTTTGAAAATGTTGATGAGGAGAGTCAAGACATGAGAGGAGAAAAGTGCCAACTCTTTGCAGATACAAGTCTTTGAGTCTGATCAAGTTGAACCTGAGAAACAACTCATTTGTGTGAGAAAACTTACTTACTTTAGCTACAGTTCTTAGAGCTTACTTGTAAAGAGTTTCAAGTGTCGTCAAATTGCAGTGGCCGTAGTTTACCAAGCTATAAGAAAGATAAGGAAGAAAAAGGGTCTTAAGAAGGATCAAAAGTATGTGCTCTGGTAGAAACTTTTGTGTGTGCTTTAAAATTCCAACAATTTTAGAAAGTTTTAATGATATTTGCCTAATGTGAGGTTTAAAGGACAATTTATTATTAATAATTAAGCCAAGAAGATCAATTTCATGACACACCTTGAAGCCACTATCACGAAATAGTTGATAGTCAATATTAGACTTTTTGGAAATGACCATTGCCTTTGTTTTTTTTCTCGTTAAGAGATAGATTATTTTCCTAGCACCAATCTTTTACATTTGAAAAGTTCATGTCGAAAGAAACCTTGAGGGATGAAACGTAAGGAAAAATCAAAGTTGCATCATCTGCATACATTATAATTTCAAAAAGGAAGTACAATCAAAGATGTCATTCATATATATATATCAAAAAGTAAAGGACCCAAAATCGAGCCTTGCGAAACTCCTCTACTGATGAGCATCGATGAAGAATTCGATTTACCAAAATTAACGTATTGTCTTCTCCCACTTAAATAGGATTCAAAAAACTTTAAAGATGTATCATAAAACCATACCAAGAGAGTTTTTTCAACAAAACTTTATGTGAGACACTATCGAAAGACTTAGATAAGTCTAGGCATATGATGCCAACGTCATTCTTTTCTTCAAGCAGTGATACAACTTTATCCAAAAAAAAACTATGAAGTAGTTCAGTTGAAAATCCTTTACGGAACCCAAACTGACGATTACAAAGCAGCTTAAAATTTTCCAAGTATGCAGAGACTTGAAAATAAACTATTTTCTCAAAAATTTTTGCTATAGTAGGAACAATTGAAATCCGTCTGAAATTAGAAATATTGCAATCATTTCCTTTTTTTAAAACAGGCACTATTCGGTTTAGTTTTAGAACAGTAGGGAAGACTGAAGCGTTGATACAAATGTTAAAGCAATATGCTAGTTTTGCTGATATGCTGGATTTAAGGAGTTTCACATGATAAATACTTAAACCGTAAGCATCTTTGGATTTGGAGTTGGATAGAGCTTGAATGGCATTTTCAACATCTTCTTTATTGATTTCTTCCATTTTAAAAGAACTTTTCCCTTTATCATGGAGTTTCTTGTCCCCTTTAAATGATGTTACATCTTCTTGAGGTAAAGTGAAGGCTTCATTCATTTTATTAGATATAACATTTTCGTCAAACACAGGACTCTCGTTTATCAGGACAGATGATAATTTATTCTTTCCAGGTTTGATTATGCTTTTTAACTTAGACCAAATTTCACTGGAGTTGGAATTAGCAGTGAACATTCTTTCATAGTAATCTTTTTTCAAAAATATGATCTTATTTTTAATATGATTGCGCAAACTTTTAAAAGAATTCAGGAGAGACATATTTTCAGGATGTTTTCTGAAATTTCGAAAAAGTTGATCACGCTTTTTTTATCAAATGAAGAACTTGCATTGACATCCATGGCTTTAATTTGCTATTGCACTTCTTCTTCTTTTTGCTGCAACACACGCTCTTAGTTGAGCTCAAAACAAAAGTTGAGAGTAAATCAACAAGGCTTTGCAGAGTATCTTCTGGAGTAACAAAGTTGTTGGAAAAACAGTTCAAATCAAAACTATTGAAAGCATCTTGAAACACTTTTTCATCAAAAACATATCGTGTAGAAGTATCTGCTTTACTCTCTATATTTTTACTGAGAGAAAACAAAATAGGAAAATGATCCGAAATAAAGGTTTCAAAAACTGCAGATTTAAATGACAAAACTGATTGAGGAACAATAAAATTATCGATTATGGTTGCAGAGCTGGACCGTGTAGTAAGATTGATACAAAATTTGTATCCATTCGAATTTACAATGTTGATAAAATCATAGCTAGTGTTCTTCTCAGATGATATGTCAATATTAAAGTCTCCAACTAAAATATTGGTTACCGAGGAGCTACAAGAGGATAATGAGTCATCAATGTAACCAAGAAAACTACCAATGTTGTCTGAGGAATTATGAGGAGTACGATATAAAAATTTCTTAATCATAAAATTTCATAATCCTCTTTCTAAGCATAATCTTTCTGCCGGTTCCCTATAATTAAAATTCAAAACGTTTTAATGCTAAGTACAGTGTAGTGGCTGAGTATTATAGGCTTCCATGAGTAATAAAAAATTCTGCTAGTGATATTGGAATACTTGACTATTTTACCAGAATAACTAACTATTTTAGTTAGCACAATTTATATCCAAAAGTTTATCAATTCCATAATATCTGGGTTTATTCAGTAACCAATATACGGTTCCTTCTGGGGTCGGCAAAGTGGTCGATATCGACCTCAGGGGGTCCATAACAGATCTTTAGGGGTCGATAAGATAGAAAAACTTATCAAATTGTTCTACGCTTTTTTTACTTTATAGTAGAAATAAATCTCCTTTTCTTTTAAAACATAGTTTAGCACATTGTATTGTGTATAGGATATATGAAACATTTTTGGTTTCTATTTCTTTCTTAATTGTTGGCATTGATTAATGCTTTTATGAAACATTTCTATGTGGGGTGGGGGTCGATGTGAATACAAATGTTCTATGAAGGGGTCTACGGGTAAAAAAAGTTTGCCGATCCCTGGATATAAGTTATTCAGGTTAAGTATTAAAAATTGTTAAATTTTTGTATTATATAATATTTATTCATAATTAATAATTATATATACAAGATTTTGTCCAAATGTAAAATTTTCATGATGAATAGATATTTATATAAAGAAAAATCTTAGAAAAATCGCATATCAATGAACCAAGTCTTTGCTTTGTCAATAATAATAATAATAAATTGAAAATTATAAAGTTACAAGCAAAATGTTTATTTTAAAAACAACACAAATTTTCGCCTCCAAGAGTCTTTCTCAAGTGCGTGTAAATGTATAAATGCTTTTATACATTTAATATTTTTTGTTGTTTTTAAAATAAACATTTTGCTTGTTTTCAATTTATTATTTTATTCCAAGCATGACCCTTCAGCACTTTTCCTATATAATAATAATAAGTTCTTTGTAAACTTTAGGAATTTTTTAATTGGATAGATAGATTATAGAATTTTGATTTAAATCATTTCAGATTTTTTGATAAATTTGGTCGGTACTGCCAAAGACAAATTCTTTTGAGAGTTACAATATTAAAATTTCTTAACTTTATTGTATTTCAGAAATTCAAAACTTTAACTTTGTCATTTCTAATCTTTCTAATGTGTATTTCTGTAGTTTTTTAAATTAAACTAAGATTTTTGAAAAGCTACGTAGCATTTATGATGATAAAATAAAGTTTTTATTTAAACCAATTTCTATCACTGTTATACAAAAGGAAATTAAAAAGCTGAATATAAGCAATGCGACTGATTTCTTTGGTATCTCTTTCAACCACCTAAAACTTGTTCAAAAAATGAGATTCAAAAGTCCAGATTAATTATTATCGCATTTTTTCCAATTATTATAAAAAGTGCTGTATAAGCATCTTATCTACTACCATGAGTCCAATAATTTAATTAATCTCCAATAATTCTTCCTCAGAAAATTTCCTTTTACTGATAATATTCTCAATTTTCATATTAAAAAATGATACAATTGGAAATAAATATAGTATTTTTACATTTTTCTTCGATTTAAGTAAAAATTAAATACTTATTTAATATCAAGGATTAACTTTCGCAAAACCTTGTTTAACCATAAAGCAAAGGTACCATGGAGGTTTTTCATTAAGAAGGCACAATTTTACGGGGGTAGTTATATTAAACTACACGCAGTGAAGTTGTAACATTGGAATTGAAGCCCGACAAAACGGTTTCCAAGCTGGAGGCAAAATATTTGATACTTAAACATTATAAATATTTGAACGGTACTCTTAGTTCTGAATTCTAGTGAATAAATGCCACTAAATATACATGTTTATAAAAATTCCATTTTTTACATTATTTCCATCCTTGTTAAAATAGGACTTGTACTATAGCCCTTTGACTCCGGCTTGGAATCAGACTCGAAGACCTACTGGTTTGATATCTCCGCCTATCGACTCCGAGTCTGCAAGAATTCTCAAACGATTGAAAATTTTAGAGAAGGCACCCTTACAAATTCTTAATTATTTTAGGAGTTTTCCTATGCCCGATATAATTGACCAAGTTTTGATATTTTTAAAAACTTAAATAGAAGGATAAAGTTGTGTTAAAAAAGGAGCTCGTTTTTATCCATTATTTAATACTCCAAAAATGCATCGGACAATTTTACCATTAAAAACTTAAAAGAATCATCATATTTTGGTTATAGGAAAATTTCTAGATGGAAAATTTTTACCGGAAGATTGTTTTGCCTGCATGGGAAAATTGACATTCAGAAAATTGTCAATGAAATATTGACATTAATATAATTAAATGTTTGCTTTCACTAATTCAATAATTAATAATTAATTAATCATCTACCTAACTCAATAAATAACTAAATTTTAACTAGCAACAAACTAATTTTATTTACAAACTAACCAACCAATCAACTAACTAAATTCCAAAATAACTAATCGTAATTAGCTAATTAATTACCTTACCAATTAAATATTTTTTATTTTAATAAAAATTATTTTCTTTAAATTCTTTATAC
This sequence comes from Nectonema munidae, assembly GCA_030549495.1. Taxonomy (NCBI): domain Eukaryota; kingdom Metazoa; phylum Nematomorpha; class Nectonematoida; family Nectonematidae; genus Nectonema; species Nectonema munidae. The sequence goes on along the minus strand of JAUIRK010001050.1, from coordinate 641,741 downwards.
TTTCACTTCATAGAACTTCATCTTGTTTTATATTATGTAAAATTGTTGTTTACCAAATATAAAAATCTTAATGCTTTTATTTATGCAAAATGTCTTGACAAAATATTCAATGTATATTTTCCCCGATTTCAATATTTCACTTGCAATTTTCATTCTGATATCAGTCCACTGATTTTTTACATTTATTCTGGGTTGTGTAATTTCATCGTTGTTTTATTTCTATGCAATCTAAAATATACACGTTATCATGAAAAGAAAATTTATCTATAAGCAAAACAATTAGTAAACTTGATTAAAAAATACAAATAAAATGTTGTCGTTTATAGAAGTTCAGTCAAAAGCAATAAATGCAAACACCATGTATAAATCTAAATACCATACTAAAAAAACTTTAAATTATAAATATTTTAACCTAACAACAGCATGAGGACCCATACAGATAAAAAATTTTAATGAGTTTAGAAATGGAGTTAATAAATTGTGGTAAGGATTTTTCGAGGTTTGGTTTACATAATTGGCATTGTTTGCAACACGCCTATTATTATTTATTCAAACTTTAGAAGTATTTCTTCAAAGATTTTTTGTATCCTGCTTTTTCTGTCTGGATAAAAGAAGATTAAATCTTGAAAAATGGTGTTTCTTGTAAACATGACAACTTTTGAGTGTGAAGGTGTTTATGTGTGGTTCATAATTATTAACACGCTTAATCCGATACCAATCACCTGTCATGAAAGTTATTTTACACATCTGCTTCAAAACATTTAAATTGTGTTTGTTGTTCTCTAGTTAAGCTGATTGATCTGAATTTGGCAAAATGAAAGTAACAACCACTATATACTTTCTCTTGAATCAATCAAAAATATCGTCGGAACACGAGTTTTGAAGTTTGAGATATTTTTTAGGTTTACCACATTTAGTTACATTACTTTGTTTTGTATTTTACACTTATTAAATTGGTATATAAAGAAAAGAGTTATATATATATATTTATTTAATAACACTTTCTTAGCGAACGGTAGTCACACTCAAACTTTTGACTGCCTTTACTCCAAATTCGTTCAGATTAACCCTTTCAGGCACAATGGGACACCAGTGTCCAAAAATCGTCTGCTTAATTTATATAAAAACTCATTTAAAAAGAAAGCAGACGATAGAAAACCCATGCCTGAAAGGGTTAACCCATTAAATACCATAGAAATCAGACGATATCTAAAAAAACGCAGACGATTTATATTCAGTCATTGAAAAAAGCAGACGAAGATGAAATTACTTATGTTCCCAAATGGGAGCATTGGGACTTAATGGGTTACGAATGAGTTAAAAATTTTAACCCTTTGAAAGGATCGCTTGAAAAATTGAAACAATGAAATATAATTCAAGAAAAAACTTCGATGGAGAAAGCGATTACAAGAAATACATTGATCAATAAAACCTTGAACTGACTTAGACCCTTTTTCATTATGTTTCAAAACATATAAATATACTTAAGCTTCAATGAAATCACATGTTTCTCGGCCATTAAAAATTATGAACATGAGTTTATGCTAATGTTTTAACTGACATTTTTAGACGTCATATGTATAGAATGCGAGGTATATAGAAGGATCTCCTTTAATCCCCCTTCTGTTCAACGTTTACATATCCTATATTAGGAACGCATTTCACAAGTCTGATTGGACTGGGATTATATACCTCTGACAAACAACTCACGTGTAAATTACATACAATAATCACAAACTTGTATATCACAGATGATATATATTTTTTCTAAGCGTGTCCGTGCTATATGAAAACACTTTACGTATATAAGCTCTCTATGTTAGTCAGGTATGCTGAATGGAGAGACTTGGTTATTCAAAATGTAAGACCATAATCTTAGGCGATAATTATGCTATGGACACATTGCCAGTTCACCTTGTAAAACATATATAGTAATTACTTAAGATGCATTATTCATATGGCTGGGAAAACTTAAACCAACTCTTTAGAGCAAATATGAGCACATTAGCCCTCTGTTGATCAGTGTGACACCTGAAGACGGATAAAAGAAATCTTCTGCTTTAAATAAACTAACGATCAGTCTTAAATATCCTGTTCCTCAAAAAGGTTAAAAAATTAATGAAATAGTGGTAAAATTTGTTTTATACAACTTGGTCACGGTAAAATTTTATCAAACATCTTTTTTATTTATCTTGCTATTAAAATTGCAATTTTGAAAGAATCTTCCAACTATTTCAAGGGTTTACTTTGAATATTTCGTAATCTTTCCCCGTTTACGTTTATTTAATAAAAGCTTTTTATATTCAATTATACATAATGTTACACGTTAATTTTAATTTCTAAAAGCTTTTTACATTCATCGTCCTCTCATTTATCACCTCGATTTTATTTTTAAGCATGAAAATAAATAAAAGATCCACATCTGTTTTAGACAGATCTTTCTTTTTCATATTATTTTTAGGATATGTAAAATACGCGCCAAATCTAAATTTGAGTATCGATCATAGAAAGTAATTTAGGACGGATTGTGTGAAGTTCTTTTTTATTTGTCAACACTCAACAGTAAAGCTCACATAAAAAATAAATATTTCACATGTTCACCATTATGTAAAGTGTGTATCAATTAAATTTGATTTATTTTTTTCAAAAAGACTTTTTGATCTTCCATTTATGCATTCCGTCACTAATACACAGATAATATATTTGGAGAGGGAGGAGAATGCAAAAATATTTTTTAAGTCTTAGTGAATTGATAGTTATATTTCTTCGGTACAATTTTACAACATTATGAGCATATGAAGAACTTCCCCACTAAATCAATTAGTGCATTCACTAAATTCCGTTTAACCTCTTTCTTCTTCTTGCCAAGTTTCCCTTTCATAGAAATGGTTCTTCGCAATGATTGTGAAGTAGTTGTTGATTTCGCATTTGAAACTTTAATCGCTTATATCACAACTGATATAAGAATGGAAATAAGAGTTCAGGTAAAAGACATAATGACATGTTATAATGATACGTGTTCGTAAGAACACATTGTAGTGCTGGTATATCACATTTCTTTGGTTTACATAAGAAAGAGATTATAATTCCTCAAGGTATAATCACCATTTCCAATACACGCAGAAATATGGAAACAAGTACGCTAATTATTATTATAGAAATGACACACATTTATCCCCTCAGTTCTCATCCACGTTTTGTGTGCAAACACTCCACGACTAGATATACCGCGTCACAACAAAAAACCTCAAGTCCTTTCTAAGCACTTCCAATCTCTTCAGGAATAATCGCTTGCTGCCAAATCATAAGGGCCGCAGTTTTGTTTTTTAATCATAAATTTTGAAGAAAGTTTCACCGAGAAATTTTTTTATTATTACTGCTTTTATAAAAAAAAATATTCACTTATCAAATGTAAAATTCTGTGAATATAAAATGTTTGATATATATAACAAAATTTATTCGCTCAAGTTAAATAATTTATTATTGAGGTTATATTGCAAAGTAGCTTTTATTTTGATTAGAAAATAGAACTAAATATTGGCAATATACTGTCTAGTCTAGAAAACCGTTCTTACAACTAGCCGATCGCGTGAAGTTTCGTCACCACAGAATTGAAAACTGTCAGGAATCTTCAGGTGTAGTGATGGAGTTTGAGAAGGAGATCTTAGGGTGATAGATTTTCATATGATTCCTACTAGGCGACCTATACTGTCTTACATAACGTGATGCAGCTGTGAACTCGGTTTAATTTTTTTCACTAAGAACTAAAAAACGATGCAATCAAAAGCCCTAAATCCAAGAATGTAAAGATATAAGAATGAAATAGTGAATAGGCAGTGTCGGATCTACCAAGTGCGGGGCCTGTAGCAGATTGATTAAATTTACAAATGATAGTCAGGAAGTAAACATTTTTTTAATAAAATTACTCTAGATTCTACAAAAAAAGATAAAAACCACAAAATTAAAGAGCAAAAATTTAAGGAAATATAAAAGAATAATTGAAGAAAACTAAAAGATATTGCAAAAAGTCAAAAAAAAATTTTTCAAATAAGCGCGGGGCCTGTAGCATGCTACATCTGCTACTATGTTAATCCGGCACTGTGAATAGGCAAGAAAGTAAATCTTAGGGTACTAGATGGAAGAAAACTAAATATATAAATTTTGATAGAAAATATGTGTATTAAACACGAAAGCGATGTAAACAGCGATGAATGTGAGTTTACTTGAAGGTAACTTATGAGCAAATCGAAAATTGTTTCGATGGTCAGTGGTCTAGTGCGTCTGCTTGACTTTATTTTCTTCGAATTTTTTCCAACAAATATAGTGGATTTATAATCTAATTTATGTAACCCTTTTTTTTAGATGCTATTATTATCTGGACCAAAATCTAGATGTATTAAACCTCCTAATCTTAACCATTATTGAGAGAGAAAAAGTGGAGTGAAAGCATGTAAAGTGCTTACTTTTGGTTGAGAAATGTTTCAGGTTTTTAAAACTAATACAAGGGTCTAGTATTGGATCATTTTTAGATAAAATTATATTAAAATGATTATCTAGAAAAGAAGTGTAAAGGGACTGTAGAGGAAATTTCTGCAATGGAATGCACTTTCAACCAATAAAAATACACAAAAAAGGAACCAGTGCTTATTTTAATCAAAATTTAGTGCCCAAATAGCTTCTTATTCTTCTTATTCAGCTGATTTGAAACAAATCCTTCTTTTTCACACATATCATCTAAAATAAGTTTAATTGCACAAAACTATCCTCAAATGTGCTGAATCAAGAATGTTTATGCTGTGACTATGAAGGATGCCTTATAAATATGTACTTTACTTTGTGCGAATCTATACTGGTTGAATAGACTGAGTAGATTTGATATATGTAAGATGACAGGTTTACAGGTCTTCGCAACTTGTGCATTAGAGATGAATGTATTTTATAAAAAAATATTTCTCAACATGAGTTCGGTAGGTCTTCTTCATCTTTACAACTGGACTACATTCTGACGTATTGTGAAGAGAAAATCATTTCAAGTAGTTTGAAAAACCTTAAAGTTTTCATCGAGAAGGCACAATTGCGCCGTTTGTATCGAACTATGAGGAAAGCAGGATTGATGCGGGATCGAACCCAAGACCTTGAGTTATCGAATCCAGCATCAAACCAACCCTACTCACGCCCCATTAAAGGAATATTAGATTGCGTCATGTGATATATCTAAAACACATGAAATGCAACTTTATAAAAATATATTTTAATGCCATATTCTCAAACTTTTGAATTTGGGTTGAGCGCGAAATATAACATTAAATAACGGCTTCATAAATCTCTCCTACTGTTAAGTGTAAACATTTTTATCTTTATTTAAACAATGGTATATTCGTATCAATTCATCTCATTTACATATTTTGTAAGCACTTATTTCTAATTGCTTTATTATTTCTCATATTTGTAGGTGTATAAGTGGAATGAAATATTCTTACAAACTATCCAAAAAAGAATATCGTAAAAATAAAGGTCATTTTAGTATACGAATAATAGACTATTATTATTATTATCATAATCATTTTACCCGACAAAGATGAAGGAATAAAGATTATAATTTTTTCTGGTTATACATTATATATAAATGCTATATAAAATATTTTCAAACTAACTACCTTGTGAAATACTTCACTTTGAATTCAAAATAAAATATAATTCAACAAAAGCATTAATTTGGTGATAATGATAGTATATTGAGATAAGTGCAAAAAGCTACACTGCTATTGATGATAAACTTTGAATAAAATATGAGGTAATTATTATTTAAATAACCAGATAGAAATGTAGAAAAACTAGAAAGGAAATGCGAAGCGGAAAAGTTTACAAAATTTGATTCATTGAGTTTTAATATTTTTCATGGATAAATAAATCCACAATACGCATGCCTTCACATCCTCATGCTCATTTATACAAGAAGGAGAGATTACATGTGTTTTCGTTATTAGTATAGAAGTTAAGGGTTAAGACTTAACGAGCTTAATAATTTTACTGTTGCATGTGATAAGGGGCAGTATTAGAATGGTAAATGTTGTCAAACTTTTACCGAATGAGATAAGTGTCTGTCAAACGCGCCTTTCAGCATTAAGCTTATAATCTTTGTTATGCTACGTCAATCAAAGTGATTGACATATTGAAGTTGTTTTCAAGCTTTTGGTTCATTATATCAACAAAAATTGTATTTCATAACCTCAAACTCTTTTACAACAAATCTTTACTTTACATTTCAAATGAGCAATATCTTTCCTTTTGATTTGTTTGCTTCAACAAATTTCATTTCTCCACACACACTTATAAATGATATGAAAGAAAATAATATTTTATCTTCAGAAATAAAATTACCAAACGAATTCAATCCCTTTGCTTTTTATCCCCATTTATATCCTGGTAAGTTTTCAAAATATATGTTTTGTTTTTTCTAAATATTAAAATGCTTGGAGTTTATTATTTTATATCGGTTTTTTGCAAAGATTTATGCTTAATATTTTTGAGGTCTATATAATAATTAACATTTGTTTATAGGGGTTTCTGAATTAATTGTTAATTATTATTTAACCAAATTATTTATTACTAAATACTAAGATTGCAGTCCTTTAAATCCGATTTGAAGAAAATTTTAAACGCGAAATACTTTATTATATATTATTTCCATTTCTCTAAGAAATAAAATTCATACTAAACATATCATTAAAACACAAACTTTATTAATATTTTTTTATTTATTTTTTAATTCTGGATAAGGCATCCAAAATAAGAATGATTTTTCGTAACTAAATACCACCAAATTTTGACCACGCCGAAATTTAAAAAGGCAGAAAACTCAACTACGACTTCCAAAAGTTTAGGACTTTGAGTAATTGCATTTCAATTTGATGTCAATTGTTCAATTATATACCTTGTAACATTTGCTAGTAATCATGATTTTAGATAAAAACGGGAACATCCTGCTTTACATTAGAGATCATCTGATTATTGTTGTCAGTTGCACTGATTGGTTAAAAAATGGGAAAAATTAATTTTTTTTGCATATTTAAGAAAGAATATACTACAACTTTGCACAAGAGGAGCCAAAACCTCAGTACAGCTACATTGGATTGATCGCAATGGCCATACTCAGTTCAGATGACCGAAAACTCGTCCTGAACGACATCTACAACTACATCATGAAACACTACCCCTACTTTCGCAACAGAGGAACCGGATGGCGAAACAGCATCAGGCACAATCTTTCCTTGAATGAATGCTTCATAAAGTCGGGAAGGTTTTCCAATGGAAAGGGGCACTTTTGGGGAATTCATCCTGCAAACTTGGAAGACTTCTTGAAAGGTAACCCAATTTAGATAAAAACATACAACAGTTATATCATTTTGGTCAGTCTTTATTTAAATTTTTGTTAATAAATTTGCTATTTCGCGAAATTAAGTCTTTTAATAATTTAACAAACTATTATTTTCTTTATTTTTTTTTCAATTAGTGTCTGAAAGGGTTAATGGAAGTATGAGGTTAGGGTATAGTGTGGAGAGAGGGCTTAATGATTTGAATAGGGTCATAATGCGCATTTAGTTTACCAGAGCTTAGAATTAATAAAATGATCATTTTAATCTTGATTAGATATAAAATTATCTAGTCATGAATCCCCTCCTTCTAATATTTCTAAAATGGGATCATCTGTATCATTTTTCTTTCTATTTCGTCTTTTTGCAATTCTGTTTTTTTCTTTTGCAATTCTATTTCATTCTTTTGGAACTCTTCTTTTTTTGTCTTTTTGCATTTCTATTTTTTATTTTTAAATTCCAAAATAATTTTGATAATTTTCTAATTTACTAAATTAAAAAATATAAACTTAATATAGAATTAATTTTAAAATAAAAGAATAATACGAACAAAAAATATGTTTTTAAATTATATTTAAAATGTTTAAAATTATGGCTGAGGAATAGAGTAAGATATAATGATATTAACATATCTTTATTAAAAAGGATATTTCGACTCTATGAGACCTTTTCAAATTACGTCAAACAGAAAGCAGAGCAAAAGGCATTTTTCCGTGAAGACGAAAGAAAAAGATTTCTTATGAGTAAAGATTTGTATATGCGTTATATATGCCTACTGAGTTTGTATTCTTTGCCATACATACTATGACAGTCCAGCCTTACCGTTCTGTTATAAAATGATTTTGAAATGTGTTTTGATCTAGAAGGTTGCTAATAAAAATGAATAAATTTTATTCTACCTTAAAATTCTTATGGGACCTTCCACATTGTAGCTGAAGGCCACCTTTTCAATCTTAGTATTGAGAATAATACATGCATTTCTACGCGAATATCAAGATTTTGATATTGTTTCCTTCATCCACGTTGAGGAAGTAAAGATTATGACCACGGAATAGACGGTGTTGGAGTCACAGCCAAAATTGAATGAAGTCTGAGGTTTCGAAGGATAGTGGGGTAACAGAAGAGTTGCAGTGGGAAATAAAATATCTAACTCGATTCATAAAATTACAAATTATGCTGTATTTCAATTATTTAGTTCATCCGATATTTGTCTACAAAACGTATAAGAAAGAGTGAAAGTAGGAGTTGTGGAATTGAATTAGTCAAAGTCATCTCCTGAATTAAAGAGTATTAAACTTGGAAATGTAGTGAGAGTCTGCGCTTTTACTTTACGACTCTGGAACTTTGATTATAACAAGGTCTATTTGAGATATTTTCCTTCTTGAAAAATGGTTATCAATCACTTTTGAATTACTTTTCAAAATATTAAATAAAATGACTGCCAATCCATTTTTTCATTTGCCTTTTTTCATTGTAGGGGACTTCAGGAGAAGGAGAGCACAAAAGAAAGTAAGAAAACATAACAGTTTAAATCTCTCCGAAGATGAAGAAGAGCAGAATGTGGGAATCAAAGGAAAATCTTTTGAATCCTCTTCCTCAAATGAGGGAGAAAGTACAGAAATAAATTTCAAAGCTGGAGAATGCAGGTCGCAAGAGCCCGTTTTAGCAGATCAAGTTGTGAGTACTTTGAAAAAGCCAAAGCTGTTCAACTTGGAATACATTCTATCTTAGAGCGCAAATTTTGATGAGTTTGTTTGTGTTTATCGATCAAATCACAAATTATTTATTTTATTAATATATTTAAATTTGTTTATTCATATTAAGAGTGCATAAGATTTAACATGTTTTTAAATGTGTTGAGATTTTCAACAAAAATTTTTATTGTTATGATAATAAAATGTTCTTTTTTTACACGTTAAACAAAAGGTTTATTTTCTTGCTTAATGATTTTAATCTGAATTAAATAAGCAGAATGCATCGAAAAGGCGCAACTAGGCCGTTCAGCGAGTGCTAAATACATCCTTCCCTTAGCATTGTTCGTAAATATTGAAATACATGCGCAAATGTTATAAATATTAAAACAATGTAAGATTTTTTGCTTTGATTTTATGTGGTTGATATGTGATAAATTAACTTTTGTATATTTAATTTTAAAACGCAATCTTTTACAACACCTGGTACAACCATCTTGTTAATTAGTATAAATTAAATAAATATTATATAAATCTATATAATCGAGATAGGTTTATATGTTAAGGTGAATATACCGTATATAGGGCATTTATCCCGCAATGACAATTTTCCCATTATATGGCAATTTTCTCACTGTCAATTTTCGGACAGAAAATATTGCCAATGGCCATTTTCCAACTGAAAGTTTTGCTAGCAACGTTTTTCCCTGAATTTTTGCTTCAAAAACACATAATAAACATTAGCGGATTACACCTGAGTATTTAGGTTATTTGTTTTCTGGTGAACTATAGTTATTCTTTACAATACTTTGTACGAAAATAATGCAAACTATATAATGATTATAACCCAACTGATTTGAAACTAGTTAGTAGAAAATATTTATCAACCCCCCCCCCCCAAATACCTTTTCTGCCCCCCTAAATTCCTTGCATGCCCCCCAACTTCCATTTTTTGGCTCATTTGTCTGGTTAGTCTCCTAGAATAAAAGAAAGAACTCCTAGTTAAATCTTATAGGTAAGTTCATAGACCTCCTACCCATTTAGCTGAGGGTGTAAAACGATTTATATGTGTTAATGCTAGAATTAAAGCAGCGAAAGGGGTTTTGTTCGGAAAGGTACAATTTGCGCCGCTTGTATTCAATTATGAAGAGTGAATTTGGAAAGCCGATATTACAAGCCAAGACGATGGAGACTCAAAACCAGCTTCCGAAAGCACACCTAATCAAATATGAACCGTATATACTTGATTATTGTGCCACCTCGCGATGCGACCTGCAAATTGATGACCTCAAAACAATTTTTTGCCTAATGCGAATTTCAGCATTAAGGGAAAAAAGATGAAGAAAATGGTGACAATTTTTTTAATCATCATATTAATTAATTAATTAATTAATTAAGTTGTTTTGCGACGTTCGCACCCATCCTTTCGGATATCGTGGCCCGCCCGGAATGCTGAGTCCAAGTCTAACTGGACTTTCCATCCCACTAAACACCAATCGGCCCTTGTTACAAAAGAATAGCTCTATTATATATAGTATTTTACAAGAATTTATGTGACAATATATAAATACAACTGAGAAAACGATACAATCCTAACGCGAACGCTCCCAATTTCGGAAACAAATTTATTGTCTAGTGATAGCTTGATTACTAACCACGTAGAATCGCGTCGCTAGAGCACTACCTAACAGTAAAAACCTTTGAATTCTTCAGAGGAAGAAAACCAGGGTAAAAAACCGGCACGACGGAATGTATCTTGTTCCTAAATAAAAGAATATGATTATAAAAGGTATATGCTACAAAAATAGAAGCGTTTGAAGGCATGCAATATCTTATATATTATTAATAAATAATATTTGATACATGTTATAGGGGTTAAGAAAGATATACATAATTTAAGGCATGCTAGGTTAGGAACAATCTACCCCTGGAATTTGTCCATCCCTTAATGTCGTCCCTAGGATTGAATCATCATATTGGGAATGAAAGCGATTTTGGTGAACTTTTTTCTTAACAATTTGACACATTCAATAGAGAATAATTACTCTTCGTATACTTTCTGCACTTTATTATGTATACCAGATAAAAATTTGAAAAATATTAAGTATTAAAATTCGTATCTCTTGTATGCAGCGATCCCATAAAATTAGACTATAGAATATAGATCATGCCTTCAAATGTCGCATTACAAGGGAGAATATATACGATAAGCTAAATATTCCAACTGTTTCAATTGTTTTATATATTTGGATGTATCATAAATTTTAAATGTTTTTATAAGCATTGATCTAGGAGGCATGTATGACATTGCATACTGTTAAGTGAAAAAAAGAGTAAAGGTATTGAACGGCAAATGTAAAGCTGATCATAGGAGATTGAAAACACGTGACTATTTACATTTAAATAGAATTACACTTTCTTTCCAATTAATGGACAATTGAAAAGCAAATATTTTCACATTCGAGTCTATTTAGATTTTTTACCAAATATGTAATTGCATGCATATCATTTGCTTGTATAAATATTGATTCGTAAATAAAGTATATGTGCTCGATAAAATATTTAAAAGATTAAAATTTGTCGATAAAAAATGAGAAAAAATCAAAGGTAGTGGAAGCTTTGTGTTTTTCAATTCCTTTTAAAGTAATGGCATGATAAAAAATTATAATTTGTTTTATATTTGAAATATTCTTTGAGTGTCAGCAGAAGTGTGTGTTTATTTGGAGCACTATGTTTTTTTGTTTTCGATTTTTGAAAGTGCGAGTTTTAAGTAATTTTTACGATAAAATTATGATCTATGTTAATATTTTTCGCTTTGTTCAAAAAGAGCCCTCGCAAGCCTATGCGTCTCCCGTGCTCACATACTATAACTGATGTGCTCAGAGCATGCGCAATTGATATTTTTTCATCAAGGAAATCTTGAATTCAATATTTAAGAATAATATTACAAAATAAATGGAAAGTTCAAATGATATAATTACACCAACATTTTTCGCGTGGTACTGTGAAAAGGTATTTAAAGGACCGTCATCATTTTCTTCACCAGATTCGATAGCAATTTGACTTAACTCTCATTCCTAGCTAATTTAAAGCACTCGTATTCTATGTATATGTATTTGCTTAGATCTTTTTCCGACCTTTAAAGGAATATCAGCAAATTTGAATACTGATATAAAGGGGAATCATTTTTTAAAACATTTAACATATGTAAAATTTTATTTATGCATTGGTTTATGGAATAATTTATCCTTATTATTAAAGTTAGTACAAATTTTGGTAATTAAAGTTTTAAAAGTAACTAATAAAGTCGAATTTCTTGCCGATGAAAAATATTTTTTTTTGCAAAAAAACATTTATTAGCTATAACTTTGAAGCCCTCACGGATACACCGGGGTAAGTGAGGGCCATGTCACCCATTTTACTTCATTGACGTAGCATGAAACGAGAGGGGGGGGGGGGGGTGACGCCCTTACCTCTGAGATATTTTTTATGACGATCGTTCACTAATTTGAAGCAATATCCTAAGAAAAATTTGTAGTAATTGTCTTGACCTAAATATATGTTATATTCATTTTTCGTATATAAATTATCTAGAGTTTAACATAAAACCTCAAAAACAAAGATATATGTAGGGTTTTGAGTTTTATCTGATTTTTTAAGAGTTCTGATATCATCAAATGAATCTGAATCGTACACTGCAGTTTTTGATTTAGTAAATTAAAATTAATTTGCAAGTTGGATAACAGTTATAACAATTGAAGTAAAAGTTATAATTAAATATAATATCTTTTTCCAAATCCCAAACCTCTAAGAAATTTTTAAGACTAAAAACAGATTGTATCTCGAAATATTTTACTCAAAATCAAAGCTTCTTTGCAAAATCGGACATGTATTTATGTGGAAAAGGGGCAAAAAGAGTTAAGGGCAATTTTTGATATTTCGTCAAATTATATATTTATGGCTTCTTCAGAGAGTGTGATTTACTAAAATAAGACTTTTTATTGTTTTCACTTGCCATGATTGTTGTTGTTTCGCTATGTAACGCTAATTAGTGTTTGTGTCATGGAGAGAGAGGGCCTGCAGTGGTTTATTTGGTAAACAATACATGTTTGTAAAGACAACGCATTTATTAGCGTTGATGCGATTAACGAGTGTTAAGGGTGGAGACAGTAAGTTAAAAAGACTGTACACCCACTTGCCAAGCTATTTGTACAGGACAATGCCTGATACCCCCAAATACAGACACTGACACTGAAACCACGTTTTATCTGGCTAATTCATCAAAACATTGGTGGGCAATTCATTCAGAATAATTACTGAGTCTTACGTCCTTCGATTGTCTCAGCTCCTTTAACGATCCCACTCGTCTTAGTGCGCACTCATTCATTCCTCATGAATCACAACACACCAACCAGCCTTTATGTGATGAGCACTCCTATTTCTATACGTACAGAACCCCACATATTATTATTTTATCCTTCACCCGTTTACTCTCACTTGAATGCAAGAGAAGAGGTGCTCTGTAAAGCTGTGTTGATGTTCTTTTTTACAAAAAGATGAGATCTACGATTTATAAACACGGCTCTCAACCTATCATTTTTCACAAAAGTCTTTCCATCTCTTCCCAAGAGGAAAAATGGGTGTTAAAAATGGTTGATTTATTCAGGTTGTTTAAAAGAGTGCTCCTCAAACTTTCTGAAAGCGCAAGTATTATTTTGGATTCTGACCGACCGACACATCAAAATCAAAGATACCATATGATTTAAAAAAAAATACGTCAGTACGCTATCATCACATCATTATAATCAAGAGATAGCTCACATGAGCGTGAAAAGATGCTTTATCCTCTGAACTAAACACGCTTATGGTCCAAACCGGTTATAAAATGTATGTATTAGTTATTATTCTGAAAAAAATGTATTATTCTGAAACATGTGAATAAATTTTCCATTTTTTTAAATAATATAAAATCATGGCTAAAAACATTGATAAATTAACATTTACTAAAAATGTATTTTGTTGTCAAATGAGAATGGGAAATTATTTCAATCTAAAAGTTTTGAAATGATATTTTTCAATTTATAAACTTCTTTCAGCTTTTTTTTGAATTGGATCTAGGATTTATCAGTCCAGAGAGGGCGTTTTCCTCTGCTTTTTCAATTTGTCTTAATTTCTCACAAATTTGAGGGGAAACGTGCACCCTCTACACAACTCCATTTCCGTGCTGCATCTAAGGGCCATGTTTCTGAAAATAGTTTATTCATAAGTCAAAGTAGACGCTTTTTATATCATGGGTATAGGTGGTGTAGCATTGGGGTGTGAAGGATTTAAATATATAAGAAAGGTAAACTTTATGTTACCGCTTCAATATATATTTGGAAATATGTTCGCATCTAGAGGTCATTCACAATTAACGTTAACCTTTTTTTGCTTAATTCTTATATGAAGTAATAAACTTTTTAAGCATTCACACTGCTTTTTTTATATAAAATTATTCAGCAAAAGTACATTTTAGAAATAAACATTATTAGAATCGCCAAGAGCCAAATTTTTTTCTATATACGCCGCTAATGTTATATATCTTATGATGTTCTTATTATTATCAGAAATTATCAACGCTTTACCTTAACATATAAAATAAGTTATTTTTATAAATGGATTTAAAAGGATTTTTCATTTGATTATTAAAATGCAAAAAATTTCTTATTTCATGTCTTCCCAAAATATTATTTTAATGATGATAAATTAATGCTAATATTTTTTGTATCTTCCTAGGATGTCGTTTAACAAAAAATTTCCAGATTCCTACCAAAAGACCATAAGTATAGTATTTCGAAATTTTGAGAAAATCTTTTTACTTTTTATCTTTAAAACTTCTTTTTTAACATAAAAATATTTCTGTGTTTATTATACACCTGAAAAGTTTCCACAAAAATAATACATTATTTATTCTCGGCAAAATTAGCGCTTAAAATTTCTATGATTAAGATAGTATTACATTTTTGATATAAAATTTTTAATGAAATTTTATAAAAATTCGAAATTTTGAAAAAAGAAGCGCTATTTAATTTTTATAATTAAACATTTCCCCCTTTTTTATTGATAATACTTGAAAATATATTTTATTTAACAATTATTACCCCGCACTAACACTATTCACTATTAGGAACCGCGAAAGTAATTTTGATGAGAAGCCGCTCTTATATAAATTGATAAAGATAGTATTCATATTTGTCTTTTGCTTCATTGCATTGGTTAGTGGTTTTGAAAGCAAATAGTATGTATAGTTGAATACAAAACGTGTTCTCCAAATTGCACATTAGTTCTGTGCACGTAGTAATTCAATTAAAAACAGCACTCACACTTCATCCCCTCTAAAAGCCAACAACAATAAACTGCATTTAAATAATGTTAAACAAGGAAAGAAATCAAATTAGCACTTTCATACAAATATTAATGCATTTTTCATTCACATCTAAAGTTTTATCTTTTGCAATCATTTAACTCCAATTAAATTTATTTTCACCCTTTTTCAAATAACGCAAATATGTATACATAAACGCATATATATATATATATATAGATATAATTTCGATATCACTGAAATAACAGATCTTATTCATTCCAAACTCTTTTTATTTAAGAAGAATGAAACAGGCCACTTTTGGAATATCAAAGAACATTTTTATGAGATCATGTGATGATAGTAGTCAGTGTGTTTAAACGGTGAGAAAATAGTTCGCACTAATTGGAATGCTTCATTAGGTGCCAACCGTGATCGGACACTTTGCCTACAGACAGTTTCCCAAAGACATTTTTCCTAAGTCACTTTGCCAAGAAACCTTAATAATTTTTTCAATTATGATTATATCTTTAAAAAATCACTCTTCTAAAATCCAAAGTTAATTTTTTAAAACTTACTAACCAATCAACAAAAACAAATCAACTATATAACTAAAAATAATAGAAAAGCTTGGGAACAAAAATAGCGTAAACGCATATAATATAATAGATAGATGAATCCATTGAAAAGTATTTCTTCTTTTATTCCTTTTACTTATCTTATATATAAGTATTGTATATTATTATTATATAATATATATTCTATCTATCCCAATTTTATTTAGCTCAATGATTATAAAGGAAAGGTGATGAAAGTTAATTAGTTTTCAGGAAAAAGAAGCACAACGCTTGAACCATTTTATACGGCATTATATGGATGCGCAAGCTTTCGCCCTATATCTTAACATTTTGATCTCAAATTTGAATATCTTGGCACAAAGCTGAATCAAAGCTATGTCTAGATGACCTAAAAGAAAATTGTGCGATTTTGAAACTGTGAAGTAGTTTATTCCAAAAACGAACTATAAGGCCTGGTTTTAACGTGTTTATACTTCCATAGTTCCGTGTAATATGAGATCTGCATTTTGATTTATTAATTTCAATAATGTTTGAATTATTTTCTTCAATTTTTGAAAATAAATTGAAAATTTTATTCCGAGTGAACTGTTTGATTTGTTACATCTGCTACTGCGAATTTTCACCAAATCTCAAAAATATTCCAAAATTTAAAATTTAGCGCGATTTATTGTACATTTTTAATTCAAATTCTACAAGTTATTGCAATATATATCATAAACTAATGCAACTATCAACAATTTAGACAGGTATAAATAGTATGTGTTTTACATATGAGCTTTTTACATCTCTCACATTTTCTCGTTTTTCTTTTTTTTTTGTGTAGTACAATAAATCATATATAGGAATAATCACGAGAAGAAGTTGAAGGTTGAACAATATCTTCTTCGATTGCAAAAAGTGATTCAAATCCCTTGTTTTACGATGAGTATAAGGATCATTGCATCTTAATTTCCACCGCTCAATTTTAGAGTTAGGTCTCATGAAATATTTTCTTCCACTTTTGCGTGTTGAAAGAAATATTTCAGGTTCGTTTTGATTTTGAATTAACCAACAAAAAAGTAAAAATGGCGATTTCTTGCAAGTTTTATAACATGTAAAGTCTCTCAGCATTTTATTGCTAACATCAACTTTATTACTTGTGTATATATGCTGTGTAGGATCCATAGGCAATATAAAGTTGGTATCATATTCAGATATTTTCAAATCTTTCAAAGGACCACCCATATGAGGCATGAATCTATTGTTCAATCCAGGAACACATTTTTTGTGTTTAAAAATATAAGTACGAGCTTAACTTAACTTACTTAAAGCGGATCTTCGAGGCTGACGGAAAATTGAAACAATATTTTGCAGAATAAACTTTTTATTCCGTAATATTTTACTATTATATTACCCGATAAATTAACAATGATTTAAATTATGAATTTATTGTTTGGACAAAAATCGGAGAAATCAAAGCAGAATATTATTTTAAGTTTTCGTATCAAAGAAAGTCTTTTGTCTACTTTGCCGTTTTTACGATGTTTTCGCCTGATTAATTTATGCAGTCCATAAATTATCTAGATGATTTATAGCCATATTAGGATTTTGTCCATATAGAGCATAGTTTCTCAAAGTGATCCGTACCGCCCCCTGTGGGCGTTGAGTAAGTGCAAGGGGCGATATGAGATTTTGGTCTGAATGGGGGGGAGGGGGGGACTAAATGTACAGAAGGGGCGTTGAGAAAGTTTCTTCAAATTTGACAGCTCTCTATTTAAAGTTTCGGACAAACATAGCGCTCAAGGAATTAAGAGGCATTGCTTAGCTTGTCGTTATGGTGAGATGCAGACAAAAGCAAAGCAAAAGTTTATGTATGAACTTTTGTACACCTTTTTATTTCCAAATTGATATTTGAAAATGATCACCTTTATAAATATAACATTAATTTTCTGTGGTATTTTCTAGAAAGTTGTCTTATATGTCTCCATTCTCTGTTATATTAGAAATTTTTTTTTTGTATTTTCAATTATTTTCATGTTTAAAAGTGCTTATAAGATTAAATTAAATTAAACATTAAAGAATTTTTTTTATCTGTTTAAATAATAAGAGAAAACTTGTTTCCACAAGTGGACCAATGGCAAAAAAACTTATTAAATGAAGAGAATTATTTGACGCTACGAACTAAAATTTTATTGGCCAAAGTTTCTTTCGTTATCTCAACAGGGATTCTCAATGATTCAATAACTAGTATGATTTTAAGTAAGAATGAGATCTTGAAAGAACTATAGTTGATCAAGATAAAACTTTTGAATTTTCGAATTAAAAATGGAAAAAATATTGTTCTCAAAGTTGCATGGAAAAATTTTCTTATCTCAAGAAACATGATTTTTTTCTTTTTTATAATGCTTTTTTCTCACATAAATGATGTGGAAAAAGTTTGTTCTTGGGGAATACTACTTCTAATTGTAAAAGAAGAAACACTATGTAAGTACTGTTCATCTCCACGCAAAGCTGATACGTGTTGCGTTAAAGATACCCCCTCTAACTACAAGTGTTTTAAAAACAGAGAAAATCGTTAACTCATTCTGCAATGGACCTTACTTGTCCTTTTGTTAAGAAGGAATTAGATTATGTCAGAAGTATTACGCAAACTTATGATTGATGAAAGTCAAAATTTTTGTTTTAATAGTATTTATTTTGATACTATCAGTGATGGCTCAAAGAGTTCGCAAAGTTTATAATTTAAACGCCTATAAATTTATACATATACCTAAACTATAAACATCCTCTGCTGAGTATTCGGCAACTATACCATTACTATTTCTCTTTTATATTATAAATGAAATAAACACTTTGCCTAAATAATGACCAAATACTTTATTTAAATTATATATTATATATATATATCCTACCTCCATTTTCTTCAAGATTTCAAAGAACTCATCAGTACAAATTTAAAAAGCTGACACAAAAAGCACTTCCGCAAAAAACTTCTTTTCAAAGAGAATTATTAATGACTGGAACAGCCTTCCCGCGTATGTAGTAAACTCTCCTAATTTAAACATCTTCAAGCAACGCCTTGACCACTTCTGGAAAGATAAGATGTATACTCCTTCCTAGCTTAGTAACTTGGAATATCCTATTTTTCTTATATTAATCTTTTTTTCCATAATTGTCACTTATATTATTCTCAATCAGTTTGTTATTCTTTTCCTTAAATTGATGCGATCATTACAGGCAAATTTCCCTTTCTATTCGCTTAATAAATTATGTTATGTTATGTTATATTCGATTAAAAATCTTTTTTCAAATATATTCCGATACACATTTTGCATTAAAAATCGTTAACATATTTCTAAAATTAAACAGATTTGAGGCTTTATAAAATGGACTAAAATCTTTTAAAACTTCCTGTTGCAAGAATCAAAGTAATTGAAAATTTTTCGCATAATGAAGATCAAACACGAAATAAATTTGCGAAAGCTAGGTTAATGCCATTTTAATATCTTTATTACAACTACTATAAAGAAGGCTATCAACAGCTATTTTGATATATGAAACTTGATTTTTCCTCATTCATTCACATTTGAGTTCTTTTCAGAAAGTTTTTCTGAAAGCTCCTATAAGAAAATAAAAACATAAATTATTTAAAAATATATAAATTTTTTAATTAATGTACATTTATATCTTCCATTAAAATTTTTTTATTTTGATTCTTTTTTATCTGGATTGGTTTTTCCATGTTTCATTATTTTATACTCTATCGAAACTTCCTCTAATTTTTCAAATTCTTGTAAACATATTAATATTATGTATTCACTAAATAACGAAGTCCAATTCTAAACAATTTTTAAGTCTTTGAAATAAATTTATCCAGTTTTCATTTATAATTTCTTTCCTTAAATCCTGTTTATAAAATACTTCTTCAATCTAAAACAAATGAAAATTTTAGTATTAAGTTATTTTCAAAAACTTACGTTTTTTAAACTTCTTAGAAATCTAAATTTTATTGTTATTGAGTGTATGTTTTCTCCAGTCATTGCTTAACAGCTTTTTTCTTTTTGAGAATGTTACTTTAAGTGCAGAACAAAAATCTTTCTATCTTTATTTTTAAATAGTTCAAAAGAATCTAGAACTTCTTCAGCATCTTTCACTGAATATTCGCTATGTTCTTCCTAAAATCGAATTTATTTTCCAACAATTTCACGCATTTCAGATTCCTTTAAATTCTTGAAAACTGCACCGTATATTTCATTTTCTGAAAAAAAATTAAATATTAATTAAAGAATGAATATTGTTATAATCTTATCTAAAAAAATTTTTTAATTTCTTCTGAAAATACTGCCTTCAGAACATTAACCAATTCTTCTATTGACATATCAGTGGTAATATTATTCCATAATAATTTTAGATTGTTAAGAATTTAATTTAATTTTATAATAAAAAGTTGTTTATTCACAACAAAAATCCACGTTAACATAGTTAGGGTTGCCAACTTTTTAAAATTTAAATAAAGGACAAAATAAATCCTCAACCGAAAAATTTTCTTTGAGAGCAAAAAAAACTCAACCACTCCAAAAGTTTGTTTTTGCCCACCCCAACGTCAAGCAGTACTTGACGAGCATCGACCTGTATATAAATACAAAGAACTCTTAATCTTTTATCAATGCATGATTAAACAAAAAACAAAAATTTATATTTATTAAATGAACATTTTATTTTTTTAAATTAAATTTGTTTTTGTTTTTTTGCTGCTGCAGCACAAAATCCTGCTTTATTTTTTCAGGAAATCCAGACACGTGTCTTTCAAATTAAAGTTAATGAAAAGTTCATCTTTTATCAGCTCTACTGAACATTTGTTCCTGTCATTTCTCCACTTGGATGATATAACACTAAAAACTCTTTCACAGAATGCAGGTGTTCCTGGTATTGATAGTACAAATGAAACAATTTTGAATCCTGTCAGAATTTTATTTGTAGACAGAAATAGTCAAAAAAAACGCAATGATTTTCTTGTTCTCGTATACTATGATTTTTTATGATTTATGTTAGTTTAAATGGTTTATTTATGATTTTGTGTTCTTAGACTTAGATATCAGTTCCTCTATCAGAACTGAGCCCATCATGTTGCTATATTGACCAAGTTATTAATCCAGTTTTAGATTGGTGTAGAGCAAATTTTCTCCAAGTAAATGGTAATAAAACAAAAGCTATGTTTTTTTCAAATAAGAAAAAAAGAATTGAATGTAAAAATAAAATTGAAATTGTTGAGGAATATAATCTACTAGGCTTGAGAATAAATCGTTATTTGAATTGGAAAACTCATATAAGTTTTTTGGAAACTAAGCTATGCTCTATAAACGGCATTATGAAAAAGTATAAAAATGAGTTGCCTACACATTCGAAGCTGGTAATATATAAAAGTTTGTTTTTACCGCACTGTTACTACAGTATTATAAATTGGGGATACAGTGACATTACCAAACTGTTTCAACTTCAGAAAAAGTCAATAAGGTTAGTATTTAATCAGCCCTCATTAAGTCATACATCTCTCTTTTTCATGCAAAACAATTTATTGAAATTAAAAGATATATACTATATGCAAATATCTAATTTTACATACAAGCTCTTTTCGAATACTTTGCCTAAAATATTCAGTCCATGGATTGCAATCAATTGTGCATCTAATAATTATTGTCTTAGAAATTCTAGTAGTTTACCAATAATAAGAACTAAGCTTGTCTCTACGAAAAATTCCTTAAGACATAGAATAATAAAACACTGGAATAAATTTCTTTTGAAATTCGGAATAGAAAAGTCTTTGAGATATTTCAAGAATACACTACAAATGTTTTTGTTAAATAAATATGATCAGACCTGTACAAATAAAAAATGTTTTGTTTGTAAACTGCAAATGTAAACTTATCATGTTTTAATGTTCTTTCGTTCCTCTTTATTATACATATATATATTCAGTTTTATAAATCAAACGCTTTTTTATTATTTTTGATATTATACAATATCCTTGCCAAACAAAGATGTTCCAACAAGCCTTTTTTTCCTTTTATTCTCAACCGCTTCTTACCAAAAAGATTGCTCATGGAAGTGATTACACAACGGCTGACGCTTTCAAATCGTCCATGATGTCTCTCCAATCCTTAAGAAAAAAAAAATATATATATTATTTTAAACATAAGGCATCTTTTTTTTCTATATCCATAGCAGAAAATGATTTGCATGTTCACGTATCATCTAGTTGTATATATATATATATATATTTTTTTTTTCCTCTCCATTATTTTATGATATAATAAATTTCTTCTTCTTCTTCTTAGACTTAAATAATTTTAAGAAAAATGATTAAACAGCCTTTTTTGTATACTATGATTCCTTACAAAATGTAAAAAATACAAGCGTTATCAAACCACCCTATAAGGGTTAGCTATTTTGCGTTATTTTATTTTTTTCAGCTATAATTGCATTATACATTTTTTGATCATTATCAATCTTACTTACAATGAACTTGGACAGTAAGAAAACAAAGAAATAAAATGTATAGTCAAAAGTTTGATGTGTAGCATTTTATCTCGATATCGGCTGCTGTCAGAAAATGTGGTATTAAAAGATTGCGCATTGAGTGACATTATGTTAAAATTTTTACTAAAAATCAAAGATTTTGGAGTATAATGAAAATCAGTACTAAGATATTTTTCATACTGCAAATAGTTATCAAAAAAATCAATACTCAATAAAATAACGTTTTATTAGAAGAAGATTCATGATTCATGAGAAAAATAAGTATTATTTTTAACAAAGTTCAAAGAAGAAATATATGACTTATATAGATAATTTCCTGCTATATGATTACAATCTTTACTGTTCTCGGACTTACAATCATGGGCGCCGGCACATTGGTGCACTTCACTTAAATTGTATTCTCTGAATTTTGTTGCTATTTATATGTATTTGAGGAATGATTAATTGGGCGCTTTTTATGATATGAGATTATCTTGATTACTTTTGATTACATTACATCCATTTTTTTAACACAACAACAAAATGCTTCACTTTCTTTCTTTTGACATTGTTGTTCTTCACGCATAGTTTTCCTTTTCTTTTTCATTTAATTCTTTTTGCGCTTTAATATCATATGATTGATATTAAACTTCAACGTTGGCTTTTGCTGCTAATAAAAACTTGAAAATATCAAATAAACTATCCCATTTTTATGCCTCCTATTATTTTGAAATTATTCTGAGAACAGACAGTTTCATTTTAAAATAGTTGAAATTGCTTTATTAGTTTATTTTGTTTCCTTTCTCTCTTATGTTAATTATGTAGCATATTTTTCAATTTTGAGTAAAAAGTAAGGTGTTCATTGACAAGGCACTGATCTACCGCTTATGTCAAACTATGAACAAATTCGTATCGATAAAGAATCGAATCCATAGGCTTCCGTGCTGAGTCCATCATCTCAACCAACCTGCCATGCCACCCATAGAGTATGCTGTACGGGATATGTCAAATTAGTTTTCAAAAATCGTAAGTTATGCTGTAAAAATTTTTTAGTTTTTGTTGAAGCTCTATAACTTTTTCTGATAGACTTTTTTTCCTTAAAAGTTATAAAAAGCAAATTATTACAAAATGTTAAAAGTTATTTTACTTTTTGTAGCTTACACCAATTTAGCTTTTAAACTATTTTTGAATGATGCTGAGAAAAATGAAGTAATGCAATCTTAATTTATTGTTTGGTTTTTGTTTGCATAATTTTATCTTTATTTTATACCCATTTTTGAGAGTCTAACTAACTCATACTTATTCTTATATACTAAAAAGAATGAAGATATTCTAATACCAAGTTTTCTAACTTTAGTTCGGTTTTACATTTTTTATAGAAATTACCTCAGAAGTTATGTAATTTGGATGTGCTTTTTTTTAATTTATTTTTCTCAATAAAACATTTTTTCATTTTTTAGGAAGAAGGAACAACTGAAAATTAATGAATGATTTTTTTCATTCAATAAAATTTCCAATTTTTTTATTGTTGATATCTTTACCCCTTTTTTCAATATAATTGGGAGATGGTGCGTATCTATTTGAAGTGAGAAAGAATGAGCTATTTATAAGTCCTCATTCATTGCTGACGTTAAGCTTAATAGGGCGGGGGTTAAATTTTACATTAAGCTTAATTAAGAATGAAATAGAATAGACAAGAGAGGCGTAGGAATTCAAATTTTTTTTTGTCTTTTTTGGAAGACGCTTGAAAGTCCGCCCTCTAATAATTTCAAGAATGTGCGCTCCTAAATCTATCACTTTTTTCATATAAACATCGCAGGGTGTCTAGTAGACTCTTTTCCTTCAGACTACATACACTCATATAAAACTCTCCAACCTTCAGTTATTTGTTTTGAGTTGTTTTCTCTATCAATCAAATATCCTTTCATTAATTCCTGTAATGTGCCTCATAGACTACTTCATTTTCAAATGAAAAGCTTATTCGCCCCCAACAATTTTGGATTTTTTAAAATAATCTATATGCGATATGCAAATTTAATTAAAATATTTTCGCTGGAAGTATAGTATTTAAGCTTCACCAATTTTGTAAAAAAATATAAAGTAATCTAATAAATTTAGGTATGCGCTGAATACACTCTATTTTAAAGGATTGCTTGAATATTTGGTCTCCCCTGGTATTTCCAGAACAGTAATTTTGAAAATTGCAACAAAAAAAATTTCGCCCCTCCCCCAATAATTTTGAGGATGTGCTATACTATATAATTAAATATGCTATACGTATTAGCTTCCAATCCATACACCAATGGATTTTACCTGGGCTAAAACGTTTAATTTGACCGATCAAATGAACTAAATAATGTAACTTGGGAGTTTTGCTTACATTAGGGTACAAATTTGAAAAACTATTTAAATATTTGTATATCAATAAGTGAAGATAATTTAAAGTATTATCTGAAGCAATAGACGACAAATATAAAACTGTTATTTTAAATAGTTCTAAGAAAATTTTCCAATTATCATCGTCTTTAGGAACAATATTACCGATTTAAAATGGTAAAATCAATAAGAAATTCTTGGTTTCAATTGCTGTCATAGAAAATACATTACTTAAATTGAAACTTTCTCTTAAAAGGGTATTTGGTTTATCATTCATTTGATTTGTGTTGTATGGATAATTCTCAATTAAATGGTTCAAATTTTCTAGAGAAAAATACTTTTTATTAAATATAAAATAGCCTAACATTAATTTGATTTCTTTAGGAACAATACATTCAAGTAATATATGCAACGGATCAGGTAAAATATCCAAGGTTATATAAAATTTTTTTAATTTTTTTGAAGAGTTCTTTTAGTAAGGAAAGAATAAATTCAATGGCTTTTGTGGGGATTGAAATTATAATTTGTTTAAACTGGATAATTCCTTGTTTGCAGGTTTTATAATTTAATCATTGCTAGTTGGTTAGACCCCGCAATTGCTTTGTCGGCTAGACTTATATCAGGCACACTGATTGATAAAAATTTTTAAGTAAAAATATTGAAGAATACAGAGGCTATAATTGCATTATACATTTTTTGATCATTATCAATCTTACTTACAATGAACTTGGACAGTAAGAAAACAAAGAAATAAAATGTATAGTCAAAAGTTTGATGTGTAGCATTTTATCTCGATATCGGCTGCTGTCAGAAAATGTGGTATTAAAAGATTGCGCATTGAGTGACATTATGTTAAAATTTTTACTAAAAATCAAAGATTTTGGAGTATAATGAAAATCAGTACTAAGATATTTTTCATACTGCAAATAGTTATCAAAAAAATCAATACTCAATAAAATAACGTTTTATTAGAAGAAGATTCATGATTCATGAGAAAAATAAGTATTATTTTTAACAAAGTTCAAAGAAGAAATATATGACTTATATAGATAATTTCCTGCTATATGATTACAATCTTTACTGTTCTCGGACTTACAATCATGGGCGCCGGCACATTGGTGCACTTCACTTAAATTGTATTCTCTGAATTTTGTTGCTATTTATATGTATTTGAGGAATGATTAATTGGGCGCTTTTTATGATATGAGATTATCTTGATTACTTTTGATTACATTACATCCATTTTTTTAACACAACAACAAAATGCTTCACTTTCTTTCTTTTGACATTGTTGTTCTTCACGCATAGTTTTCCTTTTCTTTTTCATTTAATTCTTTTTGCGCTTTAATATCATATGATTGATATTATTTTAATATGGTAACTTCTTATTTTTGCTCAAGAATATTTGTATTCCGCTTAAGGTATTTTCTTTTTTTTCTAAATTTTTAGAATAAAATATTTGCCACCTTTCATCGACAAAGCATATGTATTCAGTATGCAACTGTTTCATACCTATAAATATTCAGTAGGCTTGTGCAACGTATTGAATCAGCTAATTTAAAAGTATATTTTGCTTCAGATACATTTATTTTATTATTCGTTGTAAGGTGAACTGTGTTTGAAATTGGCTGGATTTCTGCGTCATTTTACATATATTTCAAGTGTTTGAAATTTTTTTTTTACTTTTAGAAACTATCTACATGTAATTCTATAAAAGATATACAAAAAATTTTTAAATCTCAAAGGCAGTCCAATATAGAAGATTAAGATTGGGGTGATTGCGGTAGAAATAAAAACAAATCTGCGAATTCAATTCCCCCTTTGAATGCCCTGTAAATGTAATTCAGAGTACAAGCGCAAGTGAAATTCAGAATACAGGCGCAACTGAAATTCAGGGCACAAAAACATGTTCATCATCCTCATCAAATGAGTTGATATTAGAAATTATCTCAACTGCAAATCAATAGGTGACGATTTAAAACTTCTTCTCATGACTGATGCAATAAGCCAGAGAAGAACTACAACTATAAAGAAGATATTACACAAAACAATAAAAAGAGTTTTCGACATGCATGGCTGACTCAATATGCTCTTTGGTTAGCATACTCACCAAAATTAAAAGAGGCTTTTTGTATACCGTGTATTTTATTTCCTCAACCAGTTCATAGAGGATTTCAGGGTGCTTTTATAACTGGTACTTTCACGAAATACAAGGACTTTAATGAGAACGCAAAAAATCATCGCTTGCGAATGGCATAAAAATTCACAAATTGATGCACAAAACTTTTTTTCTGTTATGAAAAATCGGCAAAAAGACATTTTATGTCAGTTAAACACCAAAATAAATTAAACAGTTGTTAGAAATTGAAAAATGTTATATTCTATACTATCTTCAATTTTGTTTTGCGCGACAAATGATATTGCAATTAGAGGAAAAGGCTCCATCACAGGAAATTTTCAAGAGCTTTTAAATTTCAGAATAGAAGCTCGAGATGGTGTCTTAAAAACTCATTTAGAAAGTTCTGCAAAAATGCTCGCTACACCTTAATAAATATTTCAGAAGAACTTATTCGAAATGATCTTGTTAAGCAAGCAAACAAGGTTATTGGATTTTTAATACTTCCTGATGAAAGTTCAGATATTTTCGGTACCGAGCAACTATCCCTTGGAGTACGCTTCGTAGATACAGCCAATTAACAAGTGATCATATGTGAGAAGTTTCTTGGTTTCATACCACTGAGTGATATGAGCGCAGCAGGTATATATAATGCAATATTGCATCAATGTAGAGAGTTAGGGCTTAATCTTGAAAAAAATTTTGGTCAAGGATATGATCGGTGCTCTATTTTCTACAATGGCTGGAATTGAGTATGGGGTTCAAGCAAAAATTAAAAGTTTATATCCAAAGACTGTTTTTGGACATTGTGGTTCTCATGGATTCAATCTTACAGTAAATGACCTAAATGCGGTTTCAGCGATTCGTAATGCTATAGGCACTGTTAAATCAACCATAATAACTTTTCTATTTAGCTTGAAGATAATATCTTTTTATTCTGCCGTTCTTGAACCGATAACACAGGCTCTACAAGCAGATCAGTTAGATTTAACTCAGGTTCATGAACAAGTTCGAAACTTACTAGCTATAATTCACACTCATCGAAGCAAAGCAGAAGAACAATTTAAAATGGACATATTTGAAAAAGTAACAGAAATATCAAAGCATTCAAACTTTGAACTCCATGTTCCACGTCAATGTAGCAGGCAAACTCATAGAACTAACTTACAAACTAGCAATATTGAACACTTTTATTAGCTCACTTAAATCCAGATTCCCTGAAAAAACAGTCTACAATTAAGTCTAATCCTCCTTCATGCATCTCAAATGAAAAAGCACTCGCGTAAGACATATATTGAAAAAATGGTTGAAATTTCCAAAACATATCAAATTGAAAATTTTGAAACTGATGCTTAAAGGGGGTTTGATTATTGGTCAATCTTCAGAGACACAAACGATCTATAGTAAATAATATGCTGAATTGTTGAAATATACAGATTTTTATCCATCAGTTAGACGTATTCAATTAACTTAGCCTGTGACTACTTGTACCGTAGAAAGATCTTTCAATACCCTTCGCCGAGTAAAGACACGGATAAGATCAACTATGCCAGAATACCGCTTTCTGGCCTATGCATACTTAGCGTACATAGAAGAAAAGTTAATGAAGAAAGACAAAATTTCATGGAAAGAATTATAAACAAATTCGGAGCAGATCGAAGACGACTTCAGTTTCTTTTTGACCAATAGAAGCAGCTCTGGCCTCTGAGTGATATTTTTTATGTATATATACCTATATTCATATACACGTTCTCTTTTCTTGTAAAATCTTTATTTTCCTTATAAGCCCTGTGTTATTTTTCTTTATAATGCATTTTTCAATAAAGGGTTCATTTTTGGAGTATAGTAAAATAATAACCTTTTAAATAATAATAAATAAAGTATAATTTGTTCAGCAAAAATCTATAAAATGGGGAAAACATATTTAAAGCAGTAGGTCTTATTGAGATTGAAATTAAGATAAAGAGTTTTAGAGGAAAATCTAGTATAATCCTTCTTAATCTCTTAATCATCTTATAGGTGAAAACCGTAATGTTACTAATCTAAGTTATGTACACCGCTTCAGACTAAAAAAATCATTTCTACTCAGTAGTACAGAATAAGTTTTAGTTAAAAGAATAATTAAATCATTAAATCAATTCAAAAAAAAATTTACCCCACCTTGTAAATAATCCTGTCAGCGCCTATGCTTACAATTATGACAAAGATACTTATACGGTTCGTTTTTGCACGTACATTCATTGGAACAACGTTTACAAGAGCAATACTTACAAAAATTGGAATCTCTTTTACAAAGTTTAGTATTATGTCCGTACTGTAAACATTTAGTACAAAATTTCACATAATAAAAAGGATATAACCGTATTCTATTCAAATTAAAAAAGATTAAAAAGTCATCATACTTTAATTGATCCTAAACTTTGAATGACAGTGAAAACACAACAATTTTTTTGCCATCAACTTTTGTGTTCCTTGAAAAATAAACATCTAACTTTTCACCTTCATCTTTGAGCTTTTCCATCGATTTATTTTTCTCAAGTACCAAGTCTAAATCACTGTCTGAAATTTCATGAGCAACTTTAAATGAAGCTTAGGGGCAAAAAGGAGTACTCTTGAATGAAAAATTATTAGTCTTCAAAACATTTTTAATTTTTTCAAAATAATTTTTGTTCGGTAACTTTATTTTTATTTTGCTTCCATCAAATTTGGTATATTTGTCAGGAACAGACTTTAACTCAGTCTTTAATAGAGATAAATCAGTATCATGGGATTCAACATCATATTTTATAAAAAAAAAACAGTAGTGTTTACAGGGCTGGCCCTAGTGTTCGTGGGGCCCTATGCAAAATGGATTGCGCGGGGCCCAGTGTGAGTAGGAAAAAAGATTAAAAGTGAGAAATAAGATTTTGAAAAAAAGAAAAGGGATTTGCTTTATTACTTTTTATTAACACAAAATGACGATCAAAGTAACGTTACTTTGCGAACCTTGCATTTAGCGAAATCATACAATATATCATCAAAATGAAAAATGAGAAGCGCGGGGCCCACTGCGGCCGCATAGGTTGGAGTGGCATAAGGCCGGCCCTTAGTGTTTACTTTAGCCACATCAGAATACAGGACTTTGGGATACAATACTTTGTTTATGTTAGGTAGACAAGACAAAATCTGATTAAACTGAGTGTTAAAAAAGTCGAAGATTTTATTTGGACAAGAAGCAAAATCAAGTAAGGAAGTGAGTTCAGTTTTAATATTTATTCACTAGATTTTGAATTTTTAAAATGAAAAAATCCATGTTACAGAAGAAATGATATTGCAAATCAATGGAAAAAATATGGATTAATTATTTAAAAAGAACTCAAAAAGTAAAAAAGGTAAAAGGACTAAAATAAGTATACTAGCGAAAATAGAGTTATTTCGAACTTGTATTATACATTTACTTAAATTTGTTCACAAATTAAATATTAAAAAGTTAGACTAAATTTAAATTTTTTCAAAATTCTTTTTTAATAAATTTTATTATTGTTTAATCTAAACTTCGAGATGGTTGTAAGTTTAAATTTTTAGTCTTTAAATTTTTTTTAATTAATTGCATTATAAGCAATGTATATACGTAATAGAAGTATTATAAACATTGATGTTTAGGATATTTTCAAAATTTCCTTTTAATCTAAGTTTTTATAATTAAAGATTTTCATCATAAATATTAACTAATTTATCCCCGATTTTTTTAAATATATTTTTTGAGCTGATAATTTTTACAATGAAAATAAGTGAATTTGTTTTTTTAGAAAGTTATTTTAGACTAAAATATTAATGATTAAATTTATTCATATTTATTTAAAATCACTGCGAGGTTAAGGGGATTGGATTCTTGGCCTTTATACCACAAGGCCTAGGGTTCGATTAAGCATCAATCCCACTTTTTTCATAGCTCAATACAAGCGGTGCAATTGCGTTTGTCAATAAAACACCTCAAGATACCTTTATATTTACCCTTTATGGTTAAAGATATAATATTTCTAATGAAGTATATTTCTTATTCTAAACAAATTTTTTTTCTGTATTTACAAACCAATAATACTCATTGTAATTTGAAATTGCTCACTTTTTATAATGAAATCTAGAAATCATATTTGATTTTATTATATATTATAGTAATTAAATTCCATAGTTTCAAATTTTTTTATATGAATTTTTGAAGAAAAAATAATTTGCAAAACAAAATCAAACTTTTTAGTTATATATTTTATTTAAGAACAATTGCGAAAAAAATCAAATATATTCCAAAAAGCAAAGTGAACAATTTTCTTTGTTTTAAACAACATTGAGTAAACCTTCTTTTCCCACCTTGTATCAAAATATTTTCGTTTTTGGATGTCAAATCAATTACTGACAACATCCATTTGCATAAAATTGTTTTACGGTTGAGAGTTTTAAATCAACTTTACGGATTTACCATAATTTTAGTGCAAATAAACGAACTGCGTATCATGAAGTAAATTTTTTAGGCAAAATGTTAAAATCTAAAATTTTAAAAATGTATATTCGTAAATTTCTTTTTGAACTATGATTCCTCAAATTTTATTCTCTTGAAATTAAGGCATACTTTACAGTGTATATTTTACCATAGATACTTCTTTTCAACCATTTGTGTTTCGATTAGATATCATCAAAACCTTAACAATTCTAATTTTTCTTATTTTAGGCCAAATATTTGATCAACATTATTGTATTAAGCACAAAAATAATAACGCAAGCATTTACAAGATCTCTTCAACAAGAATATCAAGGTGTTTTTATATAGTTTTTTATAATATAATTTGTGAATACTAATTTAGCTGCAAAAATTGTATCCAATGTCCATAGGAGTACTGACAGTAAAAAGTCTGATAAATCAGCATACATTACCTTGAAATCTGGAATTTCATTAGAGGTTTGTTCTCTTATAATATACAATCTTCAGTTACTAATATACGAATTAATAAGATCCTCTTGAAATCATTATGAAAATTACCCACACTAGTTTTATGGGTATTTTAAGTTTTTTCTTTCTGTTGATGTTTTAACTTCCATGTTAATTTTTAAAATAAAATAGTAAAGAAGCACAAAGCAGTATTCACTTTGCTGATTTTTCTTATCCAAAAAGTAGATATAAATTACATTTCATTACTTCGAATGGCAAAAAATGTGCTGACATTTATCATTCTATATTGCGGACATCGAGATATAAAGGTAAATGTATCTTGGGGTGTATCAGGGTTGCCCAATTGAACCGCTTGTGTCTATGAGTAATGAAAGTTGGATGGTGAATCGAAGCTGAGACCTTTTGGTATCTAAGCCAAGTTTCTAGCCAGCTTTACTCACTCATGATAAGGTGTATATTTTTTTGTATCCACTAGAAACTTACCATTTAACAGTGAATAAATTATAAAACAATTCTACACCAAAATATTATAAAATCTTCTTAATTACTGAGAATTTCTTCCAACTCATTTTGCAGACGGTTTAAGTGTTTATAAATACCATTCCTTGTTGGGTTGATAGTATATAGCCAATTTATGATTTTATTCAAAGCTTATCACTAGCACTGCATCTTTTACTATCTTTCTTTCCTTCAAAAACTAAAGTCAGTGCCGAGTGTTTTTAAATTTAAGTATTGAGTTGAGGTCTTAAATCGTTTTATTCTCCACCATTTTTGTTCGACTACGATTATAATGAACTTTGAATTCGGAAAACAGATGCTATAACAATAAATTTATTTTGAAGAAGTTGAGTGTTAGACGGAAACAATATGCTGAAGAA
Organism: Nectonema munidae; assembly: GCA_030549495.1. NCBI lineage: Eukaryota > Metazoa > Nematomorpha > Nectonematoida > Nectonematidae > Nectonema > Nectonema munidae. Next base: position 608,967 of record JAUIRK010001050.1, on the reverse strand, counting down.
GATTATTTTTTTAAGTTAAGATTTATGGACGTACCCATAACCAGCTATAAAATATAAATGTACACTTCTCTAATTTAATTTAAGTGTTTTAATAAAGTTTCCTGCTCAGTTTACTATTCTTTGTCTTTCAAATCGCATACTTTTGAGTTTTATTTTTTTCCCCACATTTGAAAAGTCATATAATGCCTTTATACTAAACATTTTTGTATTTAAGCAGAAAATGAATTATGGAAGGGAAACTACACATCCATTATTAGCATCTCTAATTTATGAGAATTAGATTTTTTATAATGAATTTCGAGAAGTATTAATTATTTTATATTTGATAATTATATATACAATCGAGAATGATTATAGTACGCCAATTTTTAGTACTATTCATTTAATTTATTGTTATTTTTTTAGGAGGCAATCAAAATTTTAAATATTTCATCAGAATTATCAAAAGAAGAAATTAAAAGTAAATATGAACATCTTTTCCAAGCCAATGATCCAAAAAATGGGGGATCTTTTTATATACAATCCAAAGTAATTTCTACTTTCACATTTTTTTAATCATCTAACTCACGAGTTTAAATTAATTTTTTTTTATATATATTTTTTTGCTATCTTTGAAATGCAGTATTCAGGGGCAAATGTGGTTTCGATTTTTGAGGGAGTGCATGTAAATTATTTCATTTAGTCTCCCTGCTTGTTACTTGAAAAAAGTAGAAATAGTTTTAGTACGGGGACAAAGGAAATTTCTAATCATATTGTCCTTAAATTTAAAATCACTAATTTGTTTCCAATCTTTAGCTGTGCTTGTCTTTATAATTCCCCCATTATTTTTCATCGTCACAAAATATAAACGTAAGATGCATACGCGTACGATGTCAACATTAAATGAGGTAAATTATTTTTAATTACTTTAATTATTTTTAGATTGTTAGAGCTAATGAAAGAATAACTCAAGAACTAAATCAAAGAAAACACGACAAATCTTCATCCGAATCTTAACTTATATCTCTTTTTTATAACCTGTTTTCGTTTTGGAAATGAAGAATATATATTTTTATGAATGAACTTTGACGCTTTTGTTTTATATGAATTTTTTGTTTATTTCTTTCTTGTAAATCAAGAGTTATCAATCTAAAGGTATAACATACCTTAAGAATAAATTATAATGCATTTGAAGAGAGGTAGAATTGAGATTTCAGCAGAGCGGGACTAAGTGGTAGAGTTTTTTAAAAGATATAATTTTTTGGAGGGGGGAGGGCTTGAAGCGGCAAATTTTTTGCCTGTCATATAAAATGAAAATGTCTGAAGCCAAGTTATTCAACTACTTTGTTCAAATTTCAAGTTTGAAAATTTTTCTAGAAAATGAAAGTCTTTTAACAGCCTAGATTATAAATAAATGTATGCATATTTTTAAGCGTGTATCTATCCGTGTTTGTGTGCTGAATATTGGTGTATCGGAGTGAATCTGAGTGTGTTTTTTTTGAATAATTGGGTGTCTGCGTGCAGAGAGTGGCCTTTCAGATGAAGATTTAAATTTTAACTCTTCCACCACACCATTCTGTTCCTTTGATAAAAGAAATATTCGGTGGCAAATATATTTACAATTCAATAAAATTTAGGGGTGGCTCTCTAGCATTGAAAATACAAAAATGCGCTGTCTTTGAATTCATATGCATGCATGCATCTATTATGTTTTGCCCGATACACATTTCCTTCATAAAGATGCATTTTTTAAATTCTAGTTTATGATATCGATAAATCATGGAAACCAGAAAACAGAGTGAAGTTCGTTTGTTTTGTTCATGTGAGACTGAAATTCTTAATGCAAAGCGGCCAATCACATCCACAGATCCGTGCAAACTTTCTACATCTTTACAAAGTTGAGAAAATGTCACCACTTTAGCTTTTTACTATTGTTTGAATACGCAAATAAGTGAAGGATTATTACCTTCACCATTATTACACGTGCACTGCGAGCTCTGAATCCTACCATAACTGTGGATAAGAGCAGTCATTTTATCAAATCAAATTACCATGTTGTAATTGTTGTTGCATCACTACTTTCTAGCTCAACCAGTGAAAAAATCTTTCATATATGATAGAATCTTTAACATACTAAAAACAAGTTGATACTTCTTCATGTCTGCTATTGTTTTTACTCTCATTATTAGAACTGTGTTTATTTATAATTTTTCTATTTTGTTTCCAATAACCTGAATTAGGCTTCGGGCTAAAACTCCAAAAAGCCTTCACATTATCGTGAAGGTGATACCACGGATATTTCATTCACGTACACTTCAGCCTAGGCATTTCAACCAAAGAATATTTCAACAATAAAATATTTAAACCTGATAAACAAAATCCCTTTTTAAAAATATTATTCGCCTTTTTTTGGTTATAGTTGATCTTTTTTTTCATTGGTGTCATCTTGTATACCAAATTTCCAAACATTCATCTCTAGACTTTTTCGAATTAAATACTCAAATGTTCTTTATTATTATCAATTGAATATGTATAATTGTATATATATATAAAATTAACATGGTGTGGAGGTAAAATTTTTATCCTAAGATATATTTAATATTGTTGGATTTTCTGATGTAGGAAAACAATCAATTCTTAGAAGGAGGCGATAAATTTTCTTTACAGCTGGGATAATTATATAGGCAACTAAGTGAAAAACTGAGTAAGCCTCTCCTAAACTATAATAAAAGCACCGAAACAAAAAAATTATTTTTTTGCATTCTCAAATCTTTTACTTCTATTCTCCATAATTTTCATATTCATGTGTATTAAAATGAAAATTATTTAAGAGAAAGAGTTTATTGTGTTATAAAATGTGTAAAAACGGTAATATGAATATTTATGCACATTGAATATCAGAAATTGCTTTTACATATGAAATATCATAGCGATTTTCAAAAGATTTAACAAGCTTTATCAATCTTTATGTTGTGTCTATGTATTTATTAGGCTGCTTTTCTTTTTGACCTGGTGAAATATTTACAATTGTTAACTTACTGAGTTTAATCTCATTGCTAATACAAATATAATTTTTATAAGAGTTGGATGCTTGCACTAGAGATGTATCGGATATCCGCATATACGGAACATCTGCAAAAAATTTTCCATCCGCTTTACATCCTCATCCGCGCGTTTTTTTCATGGTAACATCCGCAATTTAAAATAAATTTTTCTAAATATCTATTGAAACTTTTCGTATTTTTTTGTTTAAAACTTACAAGATTTGTTATGTCTCTAAATTTTAGTAAAAAAGGGATTAAAATAGTAAGATACTGTAAAATATAAAGCATAATTTTTTAAAAATATATTATATCCTCATTCGCATAAAAATTTATTTTGGATATCCTCATCCGCTAGGATTCTAATATCCGCATCCTCGGATGTAAAAAAATTCACATCCGATACATCTCTAGCTTGCATGTAAAAAATCAGTTTAAAGCGTTATGATATTCTTCACACATAGTTTTACTCGGCCCAGCTTCTTCAGTTACTTCAAAATGGTTCTAAAAAATTGGAAACATTTCGTCTTTTCTCTTTCATTGAATAAAGGCGTCCCACATATGAAAGTAGATTCAAAATAACTCATGTATTATATGTATCATTATCAATAGTTTCAACTAAATTTTGAAAAATTTGTATAACATGTGAGGAAGGAACAAAGGCAAAAGATGTCATAGAGATTTTACTTTGATTAGAAAATCCCTATTGTTTTGCATGCGCTCTTTCAGCCCCATAGAGTTAGCTTAACGAAAGCAGCTTGAGATATGTGAAAAAACAGCTTGACACATTTGTCTTTAATTTCCGTACTAAAACTTTTAATGGCAGCCTTTTCAAAATCTAAAAGTATTCTTTTGGGATGTGCATTATTTTTCAAGTTTTTGAGAATTTTGATTATTCTAGTATGTGTTGAAGAGTATTTATTTTTGAGTAAAAAGAATATGCATGGTGTATACCTTTTGCCTACCTTAACACTTAGTTGGGGCGGTCAAATTTTTTACCTTAAGTAAAAATATCTTAACGCCATCTAAAAAATAAAACTTTTAAAAATTTATTTGTCAATACACAATTTTCACACAGTACTCTTTCATGATTTTTACAGATATGACATTTACACTTCATGCATTCAACTTTTGTTTTTCTATCTTCTTTTCGTGGGCAAAACTTGCATCTTGAAACTTAATGATAACCTGAACTTGTGGGCTGTTCTTGACGATCTTTTTCTACACAAGATGAAATCAATATTTTGATACCTCTTGGTATCTTCTTTTCATATTTTCTAAACAAAGATCTTTGCCAAGACTTAATAAAAAATTTCTTCAAGATGTTCTTGAAGAAGGGTTACTCAACTTGTAAACTTTATGAGCATTAATCCCCGCATTACTGCTAAACCCATAAAATATACACATTGGCCATCTTCTGGTTCGTCTCGCCACATTATATTTAGAAGAAAGCTGTTCTACTAAATCGACCTTATTTCTTTTAGGGATCCAAGAAATCAAAGTCAAATCTTTTGTAAAAAGAAACTTACTTGAAGATATATCTTTAATGTCCTTTGTAAAGTGTTTAGGAATTCCTTTTCTGTTTTTCCTAATTGTTCCTACAAGCGTTAGCCCGTGAGTCTTTTTCAAATCAAGTACTAGGTCCCTGCCTGTGTACCAATTGTCAGTGCTGATGTTTCGACCAGTCCCTGATATTGGTTTGATCAAGCGTATCACCACCTCTCTAGGAGAATTACTAAGAAACCTCTCACCTTTTTGCTTTCTTACATAAATTTCTAAATTTAAAGTGTAAAAGGATCTCGTATCAAATGAATAATAAACTCTGATTCCATAGTTATTTGGTTTTGAAGATCCAAAATACATTCTAAAACGACATCTACCCTTGAAAGGAAATATAGCCTCCTCAATAGTAAGATACACGTATGAACTATATAATGACCTACAATTCTCTACATAAGCATCAAAAAACTCTAATTGCTGCCAATTTCTCGTCTACTTGTTCTAGTACTTTTATCATCAAATCTCAAACATCGACATATAAATAAAAATCTCTGGGAAGACATTACGCTTCTTATAAAGTCGCACCCAAAACCGATGTCATTCCAAATACCATTAAAATTTAAATTATTTGAATGAAGCGCTCCCGTTATAAATAATACACCCAAAAAAGCGTTAATTTCTAAAATATCAGTTTCCCTTGAATGACTAGCATCTTTGTAATTCATTTGCACAGATTTTATGAAAACATTTGTGTTTTGTACAATTGAACTTATCATTACATCATTAAAAAAAGGTCAAACGACTCTAAAATAGTTAAATTTTTCTTCTTACTTTTGCCTTTGAGTCCAGGGAGAAGAGTTATAATATCATGTTTTCTGATTTGAGAATTTTTAGGCATTGGTGTTTTTTCCACCCAAGATTGGCAAACGCTTGGCAAGTGCTTTCAATAGCATTATCATCAGAATTATCGAAATTCACTATCAGAAAGATGATGAAAATTTTCTTGAATGTCAGATTCAGAACTATCTGAAGATTCGACATTCTCTTGAATAGGAGTGCTTTTTTGCAGTAAATTTCTAATTTCATTGATTAGAGACATAAAGTTAAAAAGTTTTACAAACTTGAAAAAAGAAGCAAACTTGACGCAAAGGTTCGAAGAGTAGATCAAAGCTAACCTTCGCATGCCACTGTTGGGCTTTTTACTCCATTGCTTATTTTAGATCAAAATTTTGATGTTAAATAAATATGTAAGGTAGTTTTAAAAGAACATGTAAGTTTAAAGAGCTGTCAGATGAATTTATTTTTTTTACTTTTTTGAGTAAACTAATGGAATTTTAGAGCCAATATGTGGTTTGACCACTGAAACAAAATTTTGATTAAAATTTTTTCTTCCTCTTTTTTACCAACAAGTCCCCCTTGGTAATTTAGACACATTTAAGTGTTTGTTCATAACTAAATTCTTTTTCTCAGTCAAATGAAATGTATCTAGGGAATACAACCGTTGAGAATACTTTTATCAATAAAAAAGAAAATAAAGGTTACTTTTTACATTGAGTAAAGCAGTTTTACGTTAGAACTAGTTTAATCTTTCAACAAAAAAGCACTATTGTTCAAAAATATCATGTTTTAAACAACATAGAGGCATTTAAATTTAAATTTTATCGAATACACCTCTAAGCTTGTTCTATGCCTCCTTAAAATTACATGAAAACACACAAATGCTAACTAATTTTAGTGTATGCCTCTTTAAAATTAATACCATCTTTAAACACACAAATGCTATTTTTTCCATAACTTTGTGTGAATTATTAGTTTTCACAATGGAGCATACATAAAAATGCTTCCATAGTTCTACCCACTATGTGGTTATACAAAAATCCGACTTACACGTTCCAGAGAAGTCAAGGAACCTACAGTCCTGTTTTAAAAATAAAATTGGTCAAGCACAAACAGTATAAAAATTTTGAAGTAGAGTAATAGCTCCTGGAGCTTTTAACAGAATAATTCGATCCGGTTAGGACTCATACAATAATGCATTTATCATGACATTTTCTCTTTGATTTACTATAGGACATTGAAGTCGAAGAGAATGATGTGAATGTGTTTGAAACACTTAGCACATTTAAACCTATTCATCATTCCTGTTTAAACACTCATTACCCTTGTGATTACTAGAACAGATTTAGCAAACAGGCGTACCTATCTTTTTACATTGTGATCTAGTGTGCTTAAATCGTTAACAAGTCGTGCACTGACGATGAGAATAAAAATTGTGCACGTGATAACAGTTCACATCTAAAAAAAGATATCCTGATTTTTGAATAAAGAGGAAAGAATGTTTGGATTGATACTGAAAATAGCAGATTCCATTTTGTAGTTTTTCTTTGAAAACCTTTTGATTAACTTAATAGACGAAGAATCATTAGAAGCAAGACTTTTTGAAATGAAACGACTTCTCATTTATGATTTTAGACAAAAATAATTTTGCTTCAAAATTTCGTTTGTTTAAATACTGAAGCTAATGTATGAGCTCATTTTTTAATTTTCTTCTTGAGAATATCACCATCGTACTGATGATATAATATTAATATGCAATGACCTCTTATCAAAGATTTTAGACAAATAATTTTTTTAGTTCATTTCTTGGTGTTAGATCTTTTTGTTAATTAAATGTCTTGCTATTGATTGTTAGCAAAGAATTTTTACAGGTACGATGTGCCTGAGTACTGCAAACTATGAATATCTATAAATAAGGCAAAGAGATGCGAAAAATATAGGAAATGAATAGAAAGAAAGAAAACCTTTTGTAGGCTATTTACCGTGCGTTTGTCTGCCTTCTGATGGTTCAATATTTATAGAAGGAAACACAAAACGCCTTTTCTTGAAATATTTTGCTTTTTTATGAGTAAATTTTTGAATTTTGAAAATTTATTTATTTACAAATCTGAAGAATGTATCTTTTTTGGAGAAAATTTGCCTTTGCTCTTTTTGCCGAAATCCATTTAAAGAAGATTAAATCTCCTTTAAGACTAAAATACAAGTGTTTAATAAAGAGAAAGTTAATGATAATTGAATTAACCTGTTTCTAACAAATATCTGGATAGCGATTCTATTGGAATGCCTTAATAAAAAATCAAAAGTGAAAGATTTTTTAAAAGAATAAATGTGTATTTAAATACCAAAAATAAGTATAATATTTTCGTAGGAGTGAAAAAGACAAATTTGAAAAGAAGAACAAGATTTAAAGTTAAAATGGTAGATCAATCCTCAAATTAAAATTTCACAATTGACCATTTTTTGCGAATTTAATCTATACAAAATGAAGAAATTTGCATAAGAACTTGTGTCTTTGGAAGAAAGATGGATCAACTTGAATAACACCAATATTTCTCATTAAGCTTATTGCATTTACAAATTTGTTTCTGAGCGACGGGTCCTTAGATCGCCGTTCAATGCAGCGACTTCAGGCCTGCTTTTACGGGATCGCACTCTTTTTTGCGGCGTGGCCATTTCAGGGCTACTGGTTCAGCGATCCTACGTGCATTCGAATTTAACTTTTATCGAAGTTAACCCGTTAACGACCACAATAATAATCAGACGATATCTAATGTAAAGCAGAAGATTTGTATTAAGGAGCATTGATAAACGCAGACGATTTTATTTTTGTATAGTCGACTCTGGCCGTTAACCGGTTAACTTGGCTTTTAATAACTTAACTGAATTGACGTTTTTGTCTTTAGTTGAGTGTAATTTTTATTATTTTTCATTTTCGCATAATTTTTCACTGTCTTTGTATATTTTTTGTTAACCTTTTGATTTTATGTAAAGTTAAATACTTTCTATTCATAACTTCTTTCCACTTTTATAACTTTATTTTATTAAATTTTGCTCTAGCAAATTCTCTATTGTATAAATAAAAATAATAGTACAATCAAATAGGAAAAATATCTTGAAACTACGAAGCTGAAAGCTTCGGAATGGTTTCGTTGTAAAGAATCGCAGCCGTTGTATGTTTCAATGAGCATCTAATTTCATATTGTCAACTATATCATTATGTAATAAATTGTTACTTTCATTATACGGCAAGTTCGCAAACATATAAATACGTGCATATACGTATAAAGTGTTTGTGTTGAATACTCTAGAACAGCGTTTATCAAACTGTGGGTCCCGACTCTTCACTGGGTCGCGAGAAAAATAAAATGGGTCGTGACAAAAAAGATGCTGAATAAATGAACTTATAGTGAACAGAGTTTGTTTAATTAGACTTAAGTATTAAGCGTCGCGATGCAAACTGTTTATTCTTGCTATCGGTCGCAGTAAAAAAAGTTTGAAAATCGCTGCTCTAGAACAGTATTTTTTCAATCTTTTCAGAATTAAATTTTGGGTAGGGATAAATAATTAATTAATCATTATTATGAAACATTGTCTTATGATAATAAAAACT
>JAUIRK010001049.1:0-102855 GCA_030549495.1 Nectonema munidae | reverse complement strand
TCTTAAACATGATAAGTACAAATTAACCCAAGAGCAAATTCATTGGAATCTTTAGCAATCTTTATTTCAATCTTGGACTTAGCAAGTACTATTTTGAAACAATCAACAAAATCATTGTTACAAAGTAAAGTAGAAAAGTGGTATAAAGGAAAACCAGTGTTAACAAAAGCGAGGTGAAAATGAGCTTGAAAGTCCGTATCAAGGCCTGAAATGCCGCTCAAGGATACAAACCAAACCAGTAGTGTAGGATTTGGGAAATTCTATCAAAACAACGTGAGGATGCGTTAGCAGTTTATGGGATAAGTTCAACATGGCAAGAAATTATAAAAAAAATGAAAAAAACTGATCCTCTCGATAAGTTGTCTGTCGTTTTCATTATCTGCTAACTTTATTAATGAACAACTAATTAAAATGTAAATGTGATTAACTGACAAACTATAACTGTCTATCTTACTGACTTTTTTCGAGTTTGAGCTTATGTCCAAGTATGAATTGAGATGGCTGGATTTCTGTGAAAATAAATTTTTCCTTATAATAAACACAAATTCTGCTAATTAAGTAGGCATATTTTAAAAATCTCAAATATATGCTGTGTATCCGGTTTGATTATTTCATTTGCTATAAGAACTGACTGATAAAATATTTAGCCAATTTAACATTTTACATACAAAAAGGTATTAATGAACAAATTGCAACTAAATTATTTTAATTATATTCAATTCCAACTTTTCTTTTCTTTGAATACCGAAAATTAAAACGTTACATTCTTCTCAATACGAATTGAGAAAATAAATGAATGGAGTTTAAGACGAGAATCGCATGAAAGATGCTTACCTGTGTATATACTTATTTCTTCGTGGTCCACTTTTGGCTCTGTTGATTCAATCATGTCTGGATTAAATCTCGAAAAAACCATGGGATAGTAAACTTGTTTGTTCATTTTCGTGTTTTCTCTACATCTTAAAAAATTGAATTAAGATTAACCAGATTCCTAGATAAACTACGTAACTTAAACGCGCCAAAACTCATATCCATGGAAAAACATCTTACTTCTTTCCTATTCTTATCTTAGTTATTGATTTCTCTTGTCTTCGACTCCTGGCTTTCACAAGATTCTCATTCTCACTTTACAACTCTGGTAAAATGACCATTTCTCTGATTCATACACCTGAGATAGCAAAACTTTGTTTCAAAATTAGCTAAAAATAATGGGTGCGGAATTTTCCAGCGAAAATTTAAAGTCGCCGTTGCTATGCTGTTTTAGGAGGGAGAATGAAAGAAGGAATTATATTTAGTTCTCAACCTCGCAGAAAAAAAATTAGGCCAGCAAATCAATCAAAAGTGTTAGAAATTATTCGAAATTATTGATTTATTAATTGTATAGGAGTTTATATCTATGATGTGCTCTTAAATTTTTTCAACACACCATGTGTCTAGGACAGTGGCGGATTTAGACAGGATGCAAACGCCAATCCGTTATTTTTGAGTATATCAATGTATACTTAATTATGCGTAGAAGCTAGTTATAACTAGAAATAGTAAGTTCTCTTGTATTCGATCATCATCTTATAAGTTGATAAAGATAATCAAAACACACCGTTGACGGCTAGCTAGTTGATGCTCATGCACAGCCGCTAGACGCCAGTTCAAACCTCATGGGTTGTCACACAAAGTGGAACTGATATGGCTTGAAGCCGAAGCCAATCAACTTGCCCGCCTATTAAACTGACCAGTCACACCATGTAATTCGATTTAAGTAACTAACAAAATATCTAATTAATAAATTAACTAATTTGTAGTTGTTATTAATTTCGACGCTCCTTTGAAGTTCTGATTAAAGGAATGTGACTTTTTGAAGCAGCCGTTTGGAGCGGCATTTGGACGTGGAACTTTTTGGGGCTGAAATTGTAATTTAAAAAAATTACTTTCACTATTATATAATACCCAACTTCCATAGCGCATTTATACTTTTTTCAAAGAAAGGGCATTTATCATTATAGTAGTTATTGTTTTAAGGTAAAATATTATTGCATGTTTATGTACTCTATTCGAAAGCTGTTGCGCAGAATGTAACTAATTAATCCTCAAATTAATTAAAAAAATGACATTTTTAACTTAAATTTTTTGAAATTCCCCATTCTTTATACTTAATTGGTTTTATAAATTCGGTGTTTGGCTTATACTCCATGATGCTATTTATACATATATTTCATTTTGTGAATTGAGAATAATGTCACTTTTATTTATATAATGTATGATCAAAATGAATTTGTCTGATTTGTAATCGGAATGTAGCATTTCATACATTCCGCGTATGAAGTGGCGTGTGTTGTTTGGGTTACCAATGTGTTTTAAATGGTAAAATTAGTGGCCTTATGGAATCGGGTACCATTCACTTTTTTAATATTGTAATGTATGATTTTAAAAGCGCGTGGATCCTATTTGAATAATCAAAAATAGGCATGGTGAAAAATTTAGCGCCAAAATATTTCGCGCCCAAAGGGCCGACACCAAAATAACCTCTAAGCCCACTAATATATTTAACATATATATTTAACTGGATATTTAACATGCATATATCAAATGAGAAAACAGAGTGTAGCAAAGATTTATGGCATTGCTATTAAAGCCCATAATTTCACTATTGAATTTTTATATGTTAAAAAGATTTAGCAAAAATAATTTAAAAATTATGTTATTAGCTTATGAAAAAATTCACTAAAACTTAACTTTCTAACTAAACTAATAAATATAAAATAGTTAGCGAAACTAATGAATCATATAAACATGGATGTTAGAAAGTTTGATATTACATTTTGTTAGAACTTGAAAGCTGAATTTAAAAGAGCTTCTTATTTCCTTATTTTCACACATTTGCGCAAAGCAGGGTCAGACATCGATATTTCGGGCTATTACGTTTCCTGGTTAATATTTCAGTTTTGCGAATTTTGCAAATTGACCAGCTTGTATTTAATTTGATCTGATATGGAGAAAACAAAAATGTAATTTTGCTTTTTGGTTACTTGTTTTGAAAAAGGAGTTTCTAACTTTTCAGAAATTAACCTATTGTTGAAGTGAATAACTAACTACACTATTTTTTAAATTATCATTTATATTTGTGTTTAGTCCAATTTTTAAATTTGACTTTTAAACAAAATTTAAATATTTTTGTAAAAAATTTTATTTGTTTAATTTTAATATACTTTTCCGATTTGATTTTTGGGATGCGTATGAATTATAAAGCAACAATATCGCTCCTAATTAAGTATGAGAGGCAGAAATTTTTTTCTCAGGTTCACATATGGAAAAAGGAAAAGAAGTACCTTCGTACAAAGTCTTCGGAAATGAGCATGTCAGCATCGCAAAATAGCATCAATGAGTCGTTGGTGAGAGCGGAGCTCGCGTAATCAAAGGCCACTCCCTGTGAAAAAGATCCTTCTACAGGGAGAAGGGTGATTTCGCAATCTGGGTCTGCCTTTTGAAAGTCTCGCACCAGGATGTTTATCTGTAGAACATCTTCATCCAACGTTCTTTCCACGAACAAAACAACGCGCAAAGCGACATTCAATCCACAGATGCTTTTAAAGGTAGAGAAGAGAAACTGTTTGAACCTCTGTATTATTCCAGCCACCGGCAAAATCAGGTGAATCTTGCTATCAGTTATCTACACACACAAAAGTTTCGATAAACGTGCACACATTGTTAAAATCATTAATTTTACTTATTGCAAAACCTAAAAGCTATAAGCAATAAGACAAACACAGACGCTTTTATAAGATCTCTGGTCCCGGACAACGTCCGTAAAAAATAGTACCAAGTTCGCCCTAGAAAAAAGCCCTATTTTTTATTTTACTTTTCCCTAAAAAAAATTCCATCATAAATAGTTTTGTAATTCTCATTCACGGAAAAAAATAATGATGATTCTAGTAAAAGTTAAATTTATTTAGGTTCAAAAAATTGCAAAATAAGATAGCATGTAAATTTAACTATGGAAGTGTATATTCCCTAGAGTGGTATATATATACTTTCCTTATCTGATACCCCAACATTTATTCAAACGTGGCTTGATGATATGAATTCAATAAAAGTTCTGATCCAAAACTTACGTCTAATTACAGACCAATAAGCTTAACATATGTGCTTGGTAAACTCCTTGAATCAATAATTTCAGACAGTGAACATAACGATCTAATCACAAACGAACAGCTTGGATTCTTCAAGAATATCCCAACTTTTTAAACTTCTGAATAAGTCGCTTGCTCGTCTTTTAATGTAAAAAATTTTGTTCAATGTTTAAGCTTTAAATATTATTTTACTTAAACTATTGTAAGTAAGGGGTGTGAGTAAGGTTGGTTGGGTATACAGGGTTTCGATAACTCAAGGTATTGGGTTCGATCCCGCATCAAGCCTACTTTCTCATAGTTCGATATAAGCGGCGCAACTGTGTCTTTTCGATGAAAACACTCCACGGTACTCTACGGTCCTTTTGTGAATATACAGTAAAAGTAGGATAAGTCAAACCATCTTATAACTGGAACAAATTGATTGACGCCAAATAAAAGATTTACACACAGTAGGGGCAGTCTAAGTCCATCTCGGGGAAAGACAACTGCAGGATTATTTTTCTGTAAAATAAAAAAGACATTCATCTTTGTTAGCCTAAACTTATAAACTATTTTTCTAGCAAAATAAATCCAATCATAATCTGATTAATTAATTTGATATGCATTTAACTAACGCCCCAACTAAAAAAACTAAACTAAATATTCCTAGATAACTCAACATCTATATGCCTAACTAGCTCCTTAACTTATCCTAACTCTCTTATCCTTAACAAATGTGCCATAAATAACTAAGGGAATAAACAATGAGCGCCTGTATTTCTAATATTTTTCAAATAAAAAGAATTGAGTAACTAATAAAATAAAAATGATACTGATTTTTCATGACAAAAAACTCTTGCCGCTACTATAAAACACATATAGTAACATATGAAAGATATTTGTATACAAATCAAAATGATAACTTCCAAAACTTCCAAAAAATCGAGTGAAGCAGATAAAAAATATGGAGAAATTAGAAATAGTGTGAAATTTAGAGAAGAGAGATCTCATGCACCAAATTTACCTCGTATCGTTTTAAAGAAAGCAATTTCATGTTCTCCACTTTGGAAGTGTATTGGAATCGGTGCGTCTTGAAAATGAATCTGTTGGCCTTGATCTCCTTTTTGAATCTCAAATCCAGGATGATTTTATTTTGTATGCCATTTTCATTGTGTCTGTACCCGTTGCTCACTTTTTGAAACTTCCAACTTTCGTCAAATATTTGATAGGCTTTCACGTATCTAAATTTTTTTATTCAAATTTTACTTTTTAATTAATTAATTATTTGTGATAACAATTCAACGAAGGGCAATTAGGCGGACAAATATTTAACCTTGAAAAATTTTGTTAATCATATTAGGTATGAGAATTTGTAGCTGACAAACTAAACAACAAACTAACTATCAATGAATAAGCCTAGATTCACTTTTTTATCGTGATTAATTTCACGTATTTCTCATTTATTTGACGAAATGTGTATTTTTAACGTGAATTTAATCTCTCTTCCTTTTCATCCCTATTTTAAATATTAGGTTAGCATATAAAAAAGAAATGAAAGCAAATTTGTGCACTTGATGGAGTAGTTCACCAGTTTTGAGATTTCGTGCTTGTCATAGAGGAAAAGGCCCACTTTTGGCTCATTTTCGTAGCCGCTGTACAGGAAGTAGTCGTCGAAGTATTCGTATTCGCACTCTCTGCCCTCAGTCTGTCTGAGGATTTCATCAAGGGCTTGTTTCGGAACGGCGACTCGGAAGGCTGCATCATTCGGAGAAGCGGAGAAAAAGGAAGAAGGCGAGTAGAGTGGAGAGCGGCCTCTGTGCCCAAGTAGACCAAAAAAAGGGTGAAGCAAAAGTCTGAGCAACATTCCTGACAAGAGGCCTACCAAAACGCGCACACTTCTTCTTCTGGACAGCATGAAAAGGGAGCAGTGAAGCGAGGAGGGAGGCGGTGAAGCTCGACCTGCAGCGCAATTGAAAAGAACAAAGACATTCCATCTTTCGAGGAAGAGTTTCTTATTTGCAGAGAACAAGGGCCTTTTGAAATTACAGCATTATAATGTAATTTTTTTGCTTTTTGTTTTAATGAATTCTAAATATATTTTTCCTTTAAAATCTTTTTTAAGTTCTTCCAATATAAGGTAATGGTACAGTAGGGTGTTTTCATCGAAAAGGGACAATTGCACCTCTTGTATCGAACTATGAGGAAAGCAAGCTTGCTGTAGGATCGAACCCAAGACCTTTAGTTATCGAATCCAGCATCTAACCAACCATACTCACGCCCCTAAGGATGCTAACACTATATTTTATTCGACTCTTTCAATTGTGTATACTTAGAACAAATATTAAATGTTATTCTAAATACGATTTCTTGTGTTATCTGATAAATTCTTCTTCTTCTTCTTCTCTTCCATCTCCTTTAATTTTTTGTATCCGCTGATGCAGACGCGCATGCGATATCAAATTTGACAGCATAGGGGAAGCGAATGTCAGAATTAATTTCTTTTAGCGCATGAGGATATCATAATTGCTATTATTTATACTTTTTAAAAATTTAGGGAGATGTCAATATTTGTTCGAGATGTATTGGATATTCACATCCGCAAAAATTTTACATCCTCATCCGCGGAGCATTTAAGTTTCAACATCCAAAATAACATCTGCATCCGACATTTTGAAACATTTTTCTTTTTTTCTATATACGGCAAACTTTTTTTTCGGAATTTGCTAAAAAAATTAATTCTGACATCCGCTTCCGCTAGGATGTCAAATTTGATATCGCATGCGCGTCTGCATCCGCGCATATAAAAAATTTCACATCCGATGCATCTTTGATATATGTACATAAAGACGTATTTATGGATAAAGTAAAAATTTTGATAATAATCGGCATCTGTGGATATCTGATATCTGATACATCCCTATTATAAATTGTCAGAGAAAATTTTTCCTAAATTTATCTTTCAAAGGCTAAAAATCCAAATCTGAAAATTGAGCGGCATAACTTGAACATATACATTCATTTAATTTGACCTTATATTCCGTTACTAACTAGCATTTTCCTGATTGGTTTAAGAACTGAACATTTTGTTTTTAAATTTTCTTATTCTTGAAAAGTATATACGATCACATATTTTCTGAAAGAGAGATATGGGAAACATTTTTTTGATACGTCGAAAAAAGTGTACAGTGTGAAAAATGATATGAATTATATGGTATGTTAGAGCTAATTTAAAATAAAAAATGAAAAAGAAAGTTTTAGGCCAAAATTACATTATGCATAAAGTCCGTTTGTCAAACTGTGCTGGTGTCGTTCCATCTTTAACTACATCAACACCAGGGCAAAATCCTTGAAAAAAAGGAACGTCTATTGTTCGAATCGAATGTGAATAATGATAAAACTAGAAAAAATCAACAAAAATATTCAAGAAAAAAACATGCGCTAACGTTGTTTCAAACTCTGAGAATAATCTATATTTATCCAAAATAATAATTGTGAGAAAAATAAACATCCTAAAGAATATTAATGAAAAAAGGATAACGTTTCTGAAAACGTTGGGAACAGTAGTATTGAAAAAAAAAGCTGACCATTTTGTCTAAGCTTAAGTAAACAATAAGTTATGAAATAAGCTTAGTTTTAGGAACTTAATCGCTAAAAAATTTGGAAGTGAAATATGCTGGAAGTATTGAAAATTGTATATTAAATGAAAACAAAAGTATCACAAATTTGGGAAATGGTGAAAAGCGAAAAAGTAAAATATTTAACAAATTTTTCACAGCAGTCTAATTTTCACAATATTAACCATTTGAATGAAAGTTGGCCTTACCTTCAAATGCAGACCCGTATGCTGAATAATTAATGCAAGTTTTTTTATCCCGAAAACTTGATGGACCTGGATGGCGGATAACTGTCCCCTTGGCAAATTAGTGGGCGAGACCTCTTGTACTCTTTCAAGGCGCATTATAACGCTATTTTGCAGAAACTAAAGAGATCATGAAAGAAATTTCAGGTATTACGATGAACCAAGCCCTAGATAATGAGGGCAAAATAAGACTGGCCCCCTTTCCACTTTGGGATTTATTTTGCGTACTGGAACCCAGAGTTGTTCAAATCAATTTGATTTGTTTAGTTTTTTTGAAATAACTTTGCTTTCTTTTAAAATAAATTATGCGAAAAAAAAGAAAAAGTCTAAGAAGTCTGTGAAATTCGTTTCAAACCTACAAATAAAAAATCCAAAAAAAAAAAAATTCATGATACCATTGTAAATAATTTAAAAAAAAAAGAAGAACAAAAGTATACAAAATTTTGCTTGGAAAGATTAAACATCTTGTCCTTTCAGAAATATTCAACGCGCTTTTTAGAGGTAGGCGCAAAGAGGGAGAATATATAACATGATCAGGCATGATTTTTGCAATCATTAATAATTCTGTTTGAAAAAAAAGGATCTTGTTTTTATAACTCTTTTCTGGTGGATTCTTTGAGAAATAGAAGAATGTAAGGCGTTATGAGTGACATCCATGTTTTTGTAATAATATTATAAATAGTAATCTTACTACTTCATTTTAGTACTTTCTCTAGTGCTTTCATAACTTTTTTGCAGATTGAGTGTGATATCACATTACCATATTCTAGAAAAAATTCTAGTGTCAGTGTCTAACAAACGAAAAAGAAGGGGCTTTCGTAATAACTTTTGAAAAGTGGGGTATAATCTGAAAGCATCATCAATAGTAATGCTTACTAAATCTTTAATTTGCGGAACTCGCTTGGTTATTTCCATGCTCCAAGTGTTACACCATTGATACAATGTGAAAAGATCAGCTTTAAGATGGCTTTGTAAGTTGACCCACAGTAAATTTTGAGATCGTCAGCAAACAGCTTTTTAACGAGAAGTAATTTTGAGGGGAAAGTGATTTATATGATATATGTTGAATATTAATAAGTCCACTACTGTAAAGCAGGTTAAATGTTTAAAATATAAAAACAATAATTGTAAAGGACTGCCCCTGTTCTATTAATATAGGTGAATTGATTAAAATTTGCGAATATCGCTCTCCACTTGATGGACAGGAACATAATGAAGGCTTTAGAATTCAATTCTTCTTATCATATAGGGATCAATTTAATAATAATAATTATAGAGATCCATTTCATGATACAAAATGTAAAAGTCATAATATTGAAGAAGTAAAGCGTAACCTATCGGATTAAAAACATTTTTTCCCTCAACATCCAACCTCTTTCTGCAAAATCTGACATTTTCTGTCGTCTTTGAAAAAAATTTAGTTCTAGTAAAGGAAATTCTTTCATGGAATTGCCTACAAAAAGCATGGCTTTCGTGTAAATCTGAAAAAAGTAGTTTTTTAAGGATTATTATTTTTTCATTTCATTACTATCTCAAACTACAAATTACAGAGGTTTAGGCTTCCTTATACATAACAGTGTGAGTAGTAAAATTCATAATTTGCAAAAAATTGGGATCTTTTCACAATCAAACATTTTGATGAATGAAAAAATGTTGGTATGCACATACAATATACACGTAAATTATACACGGCTATTCAGATTTTGGGGAACAATTTACTAAGTTTTTGTATTTAATTAGAAATATAAAAAAACGTTGTCTAGATGACTTAAACATGTTTTTTTCAATTCTTACATTTCTAAACATTTAGCGTCATTCATGGATCTTTTTCAATGAATAGCTTCCAACGAGACCTCCTCTGGAACTCTACTTGAAAATATTTCCAATTCAATGGAATTAAAAGAACGTCATTCTGGGACTATTTATTGTAAAAGATTTGTTAATCACAATTTAACAAAAATTTCTATAGTTTGTTTGCGTCTCTATACAATTCTGAAAAATGAAACTTAGAAAACAAGTATTAACGCTAGAATTTCTGTCAATGAATCCTGTAAAAGTTTTCTAACAATTTTCAATGGTGCAAAATTTTCAAAAAAATTTAAAATAGTTGAAAAAGGTTTCAATTTTCAAAAAAAAAATTTTGATTGGTTAATTGTTTGTTAACTACACTTTTTTTGGTTAATGGTTAATAGTTGAATTAGTTAATCAGTTTTTGTGAATTTGTTTTTAAGAGTTGGGAGCCTTGGGGATCGAACCCCTGCCCTTCAACTATTAAGCTGAGATAACCCTAACCCTAACCATTGAGGCCCGGATATTTTGGTTGTTGGAGATAAATTATAAAACTTGGAGTTTAACAAATAAAAGTTTGGGTATTTCTTGCAGTAAGATATGATTTCTTGCAGATGGATATGTGCTCACTACACCTTCTTGTTCACCTTTTTCTAGCCTTACAATTAGTCGAAAAGCAGTAAATCTTAACGGTGCGGTGCTGCAGTTGGTTCACTAGTTTCGGTCAAACCTTAAAAAGAAAGCAGATTTCGCGTAAATATGCGAGTTAATGAACTTTCGCTTCTGATTTTCATAGACCTTTCAGCTAGAGCGAAATGTAGATAAAATTTGTAAAAATCGCTATTGGCCCATCATCTCGAAGCCTTATATATAACAGCTAAAATTTCGAAGCCGCCTTTTGAAAACCTTTATTCCAGACATATATTTGTTGTAGTCTAAAAATTTTTTTCACCTGTTTTTTTTATCCAAATGTATCAATTCTTGAAAGATATTGTCTCGACCCCACATAAACAGGTTTAAAATTTTTTTGGAATGCTTGTGGAGAATGTAAATGATCAAAGAGGGATGCCGTGTTAATAAAAACATGCTTTTACATCCAGTCACCCGAAAACTTTTTACGTATGCAACCGTAGAACATGTGGCTTACATATTCTATTGTTCCTAACCGTACCACAAATTGGAAAATTCTTATCTTAGGCACATACACACAATTCAGGACACATGAAGAATCTGCCAATATAAATACTAGAGCCAGGAGAAAAGGATGAAACGAAAACAATTCTCTTGACAATATTAGCAAATTTGAAATACTCTTTATATAAAAATCGAGTCTGAAATATTTCACTAGATCTATGAGACTAATATTGATGACAATTTTTCCGAAATTTGTTTTGGAATGCATCTTACCGCTACCAATCTAACAAAATGTTCGCTTTCTCTCTTTGAATCAAAGCGGATGAAAGTACGAACGGAAATAAACACATCTCTACTAAATTCAGCATTGAAAATGGAGTTGCGTATTTTTCTGAAAGTATGTTTGACGTCAATGTGTTGGTCTTTTGATTGCCGATATATAAAAGACAAGCGAATGAGCCCGCAAATGCTCGATTGAATGTAGAAACGAAGTTGAATACTACCTGTAATTGTAATCTCTCTGTTTAATTCATAAATGTGCTAACCATACTCTCGTTAAGAAAAGACTAAAATATTTTATTGGATCTTTCAAATTTTACGCATTACATTTTGGACATGGTGTGGATAAAGAATATGTTTGTTCAAGATCTTTTTCCTTGAGTATCTCTTGTTACCCAAAAATTTCTGTTCCATCTGGTGCTTTGATGGAATCTCTCTTCTTGATCAATTTCTTCCTCTTCATCGCTGTTTTTTGAACTCAGGCGTTCATATCACTTAGGGAAAAACATTTGAACCAATTTCTAACAAGAATTAGAAAGATAGAGTGAATGGAATAAAAAGTTGCAATACACAAGAGTTTGCTTTCAGATAGAACACAGTATTTACTGACCTTGTTTACCTCAAGGTGGCAAAAAATCTCGCTGTATTGCCTTCTTTTTCAATTCAGGGTGAATTTGTTTCAAGTATTGGAAAGCATTCACATGTTGAAAATTTAAAGTAAAATTTTTTTGCCCTTGAAACGAATGAGAAAGCCATTTTCAACTTTTATGTTTCTTTCATTAATCATTCATAATGCATCCTAGATGTATAAATAGAAAATCCGCAGAACAATTGATTTATCTATGTTTTCTGGAGACATAGCATAATCATATAGCCAATAAATGCAATCAAAACAAAAATAAGCCATCAAAATAGATTATTTTTATTCTAGTTTAAAATTTTATTTATAAAAAAATCAATATTTTTTGTACTTGTTATATAAATTCTATTCAGACGTATAAAATGAAAGCACACTTTTTTATCAGCAATGCTGGCGTGCTGCTCTTCATGTAAAGAAAATATCAGAGTACGTAAATGAATAGCATAATTTGTTTTATTCAAACAAAACTAAACATTTTTTTCTTTATTTATATCTTATGTAAAAATAAAGATAAAGTCTGATTGCATGAAACTATATTCTCTAAGTACAGTTCACGCCATTAAGTGCAAAAAAATCTGGTAAAAGTAATCTTTCATGCTATGCATAAAAAATTAAAAACAGAAAATAACTCCAGCAACTGATTTCAAGTGTGTTTGGGTATATTTTGTTTCTTGTAAAAATATTGCATTTTGATTGTTTTGGTAAACTTATGGTAAAGTACTTCTTTTTTATTCGAACCTTTGGCTCTCTCCCTCTTTGTAGCATCTTTAAAGTAAGTAAATGTTTCCTTTTTTCTTGATTATTTTTGAAGTATGCGGAAATAATTTCAAGGAAATACTGGATATTGGAAAAAGTAAGATACTCTCGTAGTTTATACTACTGCAATTGTTTCTACTAATATGTAGAAAAGTAAAGTCTTTCAATAAACAAAATCTGCTGTGAACAATGTAGATGGCGTTAATTTCAGTGTTTCTTATTAGTCTTTAATATTTAACTAGGCTATTTATTTATTTTTAATTTGTTTCATCAAATAAACCACAAAGAAATAAAAAAAAGGCATATTAGTCTTATTCTGGGTTCGGCATATTTTATTTTGGCTAAATTCAGTTTGAAGGTTTTGCTTCAACTTATTTTCTAGTCATATTTAGTTTTTCTTTACAAAATCTAAGAAATCCATTGATGGTTCGTTTCTTATTGAGTCAATTTTATCCGACAACAATTTTAAATACACTCATCTACTTCCAACCTTTGTTATAGGTCTTAATTATACCCTTGATTTAAATGAAATTAAAAACACACTTTGCTCCCAAAATAATATCAATCCTAGTGATATTCCTAATATTTTTAAACTAAAGAGTAATTACAAATAATGTAGTGTTGTTTTCAGAATTTAACCGAAACCTGATAGCCAAACTTTATGCTCAATTTATATTAGATCTAAACGCGATGGAGCTTGTTGAATATTATATATTTTGGCTATGGTTTGTGACATTTTTTCTATTCAACTATCTTTACCTGGTACGCACTTTAATTTAATTGCTGTTTATCGACCCATTTTTGAGTTTCTAAACCACCACTATAGAGACTCTAGAGGTGGTGGTGTAGGATTGTTTTTCTCTCATCGGTTAGATTTCGAAAAATTTAAAATTTTAAATTGCCCGTTTAATTATTGGGAATCCTTGTCTGCATCTTTTCGTTTAAATAGCTTTAAATTCTCTGTTTTTTGCATTTATCGATCTCCTTCTAGTAGGTTATCTGAATTCAATTTTTTTTATGGATTCAATCATTTTGCCATTGATAACAGATTTTCGCGTGGGAGATTTCAATATTGATTTACTAAAACTTGGTTATGGTACTCAAGAGTTTGAACTTTAAATAAATTAATCTCTCACAATTTTGTGCCTTTAATTACTAATTCTACAAGAACAAACTTTATCAATCAATCACTTATTGATAATATCTTTTCAAACTGTGTATTTAATGTTAGGTCTTATAATATCGTTACAGATATTTCTGACCATTTTCCAAATGTGGCCTTATGTACTTTTTTTCATACTTCTCATAAGCGAATATATAGCACTGCCTATTCTTTTATAAACCTTAGTTTTTAAAAATGGTCTTTTAGGTTTATTTCCCTCAAACTCCCTAGTTCATTCTCGCAATATACGGATAAACATCGACCTTCATATCGAAACTCTTAATTCCAAAATTAAGTTGCGGAAAATTATCCTAAACAGATACAATGAAATTTATCCTTACAAATCAAAAGTCTGTTCTTTTGATTAACTTAATACCTTCAAATGCGAATACCTTCTTCTTCTTCATCCTTATTACTTCTAGATCACTATTCTCAGTCTGTCACATCTTTTGTATTGTATTATTGTTATTTTACCTTGTACTACTTCATAGCACCTCATTTTGTTGAAATGTAGATCTTGCATCTCGATGGAACTACCGGCCCTTTGCTTTCCCACTTCATTGTTTAACTCTTCTAACCTCAAGACCACCAATATATTCTTTTTTTAGTGTTTTCTTAAATCTTTTTTTTCTTGTAAATAAATTCTATTCTATATGGGACCAATGCATTATTAAGATTTTATTTGAATATTAAAATTAAAATTTATTAGATTATTGAAAATAGGAGAATGAAGATTTAATAAAGTATTAATGTCAAAATGTTGAGTATTCTAGCTTTCTCTTGTATCAGACAACTATTTTGTATTAAAATGTGTATCTTACATCTGTTTTCGAATCTTAAAAATGTTTTCAATATTTTTAATACATTTTTTATTTTGAAAAAATTATATGTTTAAAAATGACACTTTTATTCTGAAAATTTTATAAATTATTCTTGAAGAGATAAATATTTATTCAATGATTATTCTATCATCTTTTCAATTATTTAACACTGAAATTATTTTATAAAAGTAGGTAAACTTTATTCTTATCCTGTTTTCTTTGGATTTTTTTCTAATTCTATTTACTCTCAAAATTTCATAACAATGTATTCAATATTTACATTCTATTTAGAAATTTATCTAAGAAAGCACTTTTTTAAGCCAAATTATTTTTTTGAATCTTGTATTCATAGAAAATAAAATATCCCATATATACTGGCCAAAGTTATTACCTCCTAAAGAGGCCGTCTCATATCTGCGTCCCTACTGAAGATATTGTGTGCTACTATTTTGAATCATTTTCATTTAATGATCAAGTTCAACAATTTTTGTAGTCAACACCAACGTATAAATCACTAAGGATATTTTCACCTTAAGTTTTTCCTTAAAATTTCCATTTTAAAAAGATACCCTTTTAATTGTTCATATTAGCGATGGGACGTTGTTAAAATTTTCTCATTATGATTGTAATTCTCAAATTTTCATTTTCAAAAAATCACACCTAGTTAATGCATTAAGTAACAATAGTAGGTACGTTTATCAGAAGAAGTGCGTATTTATACTTTATAGAGGTTTTTTCCTTTTAAGTCTGCATAACATTTTTAAAATGCTCTTTTTTTAAATATAGCTTACGAGTAGCGCCAGTAAAATTCTATAAAGTTCATTTTTATTTTATTAAAAAAAATTGTCATTCATTTGAAAGTTTTTTTTGTACTTTATAAACATTCTTATCGTGATAATTAGATGTTATATGAAAAAACTAAAACTAAATATAATGGACGGAAAAGATAATGTCCGAATTTTGCTAAAATTAGTGGCACCAATATCTATTACAAATGTCAAAAAATTTCAACAATAATTCCGCTTTTTGGCAAAAAAAAGTTGGATGATTTGTATCTTGTATGACCAAAGTTGCTGTTACCCAACCGGCCATGTTGATGGGTTTGACCACAAAAATTAAAATATATTATTGAAACTATTTTATATACATTAGCTTACGTAATATAGCTATTGAAATGATGTAAATAGGATATTTTGTATAGTAAATACTCAATAATTCTTTCTGTTTTTTTGTGATTCTTTTCGCACTACTTGTTTTTGTGATCATCCAAAAAGTCCAAAATTAATTACTATCGACTACTTAAGTATTTAATAATATTTTTTACTGTGTTTTCGTAAAATTTAATTTTCCTAGAACCAAGTTTGACCAGATTTTAAAGGAGTCTGTATCTAGTAAAATTTGGAAGCCTGAGTGCATTTGTTTAACCCATCTGGTTTACCAACTAGACATGTTATCTCAACTTTCTTGTTTAGATAATAGTACGTACACCCCTTTGAAGTTGTGATGAGCATGTCGTTTTGGAATGTATGCCGAAAGAATAGACTACACGAGTTTCACATTCATTCAATTTAACCCATTTACGACCAATGTTCTTATTTTGGAACATAAGTAATTTCATCTTCGTCTGCTTTTTTCAATGATTTTGAATATAAATCGTCTGCGTTTTTTAGATATCGTCTGCTTTGCTTGGTCTTAAATGGGTTAAAGCATTAAATAAGTATTTTAAATAATGACAAAATAAAGTTTAATTTGTACACGCACTTCTTTATCCGAAGTCGCAAGTGAAATTTGGCCTCTAAAATTAATGTTTAAATTTTTTGGGTGTCGAATTTTTGTAAGTCCTTCGAGTTTAGGTTTCCTTCCAACTGCCCAATCCTGACTAGAACTAATGATTACTAATGGACGCTATTAGTTTTTCTTGACTTATTAGTTACACTCAAAAAAGTTCAATTTTTATATTTTATGATGCAGCTTCTAAAATAAAGCTATTATTTACTTCTGCAATTAAGTTGTTTAGATATGTGATATTGAATATAAGATATCAAATATATTATCGTCTATATTGATATATATAATTATATCTTGAGTATAAGACTGGAAATTTTGAACGAAAATAAGCTGAACTTTGCTGGTCGAGCTCTCAAAACTACAATTGCCCGGTTTGAACGTTTATTGCCGAAGGCATAATTGAATAAAGCGAAAAAACAAGCCTTGCTGACTCATTTACTTAATTATACACACTTACAATAAATTAACAAGGACTTGTTTATTCAAACACGCAATTCCACAAAGGAGATATCAAAAGTAATTTCAAATGAAGGAAGTCTTCTTTATCTGTTTCTGCAAACAGTGGTCGAGCTTGCTCTTTTGTCCCGACATCGTGATTTGATCGTTTTCTAGTGATTCTTTTCTGATTGAACAAGTTCCAAATTTTCTAAAGACAAGAAAACAGCGTCTTTATCCATACATGCTGATTTTTTCATCTCCCGTTTTTCTAACAAGTAAAATTTTAACGCCCCTGTGTATACATAGTTCTGTTCCCTCTAAAGTCAAAAAGAGGGGTTTGGTGCATATTTGGGATGCATGAGGATAATGATGACCGTTCCTCGTATCTCTCACTTGGTCGTGTAACTGCATAAAGCAGAACATGTCTTTTTACGAGCTTGGAGATTTCGTCTATCTTCATTCATAAAGTTAGCCGACATACCGATCTCAATACATCTTTTGTCATGTGCCAAGTATTTGTTCTAAACATCGAGTTAATAATTTCATGTTCGATTTCAGAGAAACTCATATTCATAGATTTACGGCACTTGTAATCTGAGTCTGTTATTTTCCCTCTAATGAAAAAGAGAATAATTTTATGTTTTTCATCTAACTATTCACTACCAAACTAAAACTAGGCTATTTTGTTGGTAATTTTGATAAAAAAATAATCGAAAATGTCCAAGGACTTGTATAAAATTGTCGTCATTTTACCTTGAAGACAAAATATAATTTAATAAGAAATGTCGAAAAGCGATTGGTTCACCTGGAGTTGCACCACATAATTTATTGTTATTTTTATAGTGATTGATTTTAGATTAGTTTAATTTAGGGATGCGGCTTTACTGTAAATTTTACGCGATATTCTGATAATAATCTGTCTGGATAACTACTATTTAATTACTATTATTTTTTAGCAATAATAAAGATATACTTGTTTATAAAACTATGTTTATCTTTATTACAGTTACTGAGAAATTAAAAAGAACATTTATGAAAAATTTTCCTCTTTTTATTTTTCTAAAGATTATAAAACTTACATGTCAAATATTTTTACTTCAAATGTTAATTAGCTTTAAAATAAAAAATGTCTTAATTAAAATTTTCATTTTAAAAATATTTACTTTTTACAAGTATCAAAATATTTAAAATGTGAATACTACAATTAAAGAGTTAAAAAAACAAACTTTCACAATTTTTAATGAAATGGAAATATTTATCAATCTTTTGGAGAATTCGTTTCTACAACGGAAAAAGATGCAGCCACATCTAAAGAAATTTGGACTGAAAATAAACGAAAGTTAGTTATTTACAAAAATGTAAATCGTCTGCGTTTTTTAATGCTTTTTTATACAGATCTTCTGCTTTATATTAGATATCGTCTGATTATTCTGGTCGATAACGGGTTAACCGAAGCGTTGTTGCCAAGAAAGGAAAATCCGCTACACTGATGGGAAATGGGAAAAACAGATTTCCCAGCATTCTTAAATATTTAAGTGTACCACCGAGTTTTGTCACTTCTGGACGTCTTTTTAGTTGAGCAAGTTGAATTTACACTCAGAATCTTAATAAACTGAAAATGATGAAAAGATTTTGTTCATCGGATGCGTGAGTAAGGTGGATTAGATGCTGTGTTTCAACAGGGGCGCACATCCTCAAAATTATTGGGGGGGGGGGGGCGAAATTTTTTTCTTGCAATTTTCAAAATTAGTGGTCTGGAAATACCACGGGAGACCAAATATTCAAGCAATCCTTTAAAATACAGTGTATTCAGCGCATACCTAAAGTCCTAAATTTATAAGACTACTTTATATTTTTTTTTACAAAATTGGTGAATTTAAATACTATACTTCCAGCGAAAATATTTTAATTAAATTTGCATATCGAATATAGTGCGCAGAAAAAATGCCCCCAATTAAAAAGTAGGAAAAAATGCTCCCAATTAAAAAGTAGGAAAAAATGCCCCCAATTAAAAAGTAGAAAAAAATTCCCCAATTTAAATTAAGAAAAAATGCCGTAACACAAAAAATTATTAATTAAAATTTTTAAAAAAGATATGTCAAATAAAGATTTTTTGTAAAAAAAAAGTTAACTTTTCATCTAAAACATTTAAAATTTAATTAAAATAAACTAAAAAACTCAGCATACGACAATTTTTTAAATACAAAATTTTTTTTTATAAAACAGCAAATATTTTTGGACTTTGTGTGTATCAGAACACTTTCTAAATATAATTTGTATTTTATTTGATTTTAAGACACATTCCCACAAATCTGCACCTTTGCTATTGTTTTCAAGAACTTTATAAAGAAAAAACCCTATAGATTAAGAAATTTAGCCTTTCAAAACGGTACCAAATAAAAATATTTATATAATTAAAAAAATCCTGAAAATCAAAAATTAAGGGGGGATTTTTTCCTACTTTTTAATTGGGGGCATTTTTACCTACAACCATCGAATATACACTAGTTAAAAAAAATCCAAAAATGTTAGGGGGTGGAATAGGGCATTTCATTTGAAAAATGAAGTAGTCTACCAGGCACATTACAGGAATTGGTGAAAGGATATTTGATTCATAGAAAAAACAAATAACTCAAGGTTGGATAGTTTTATATGAGTGAATGTTGTCTAAAGGCAAAGAGTCTACTAGACACCCTGCGATGTTTATATGAAAAAATGTGATTGATTCAGGGGCAAGGGTATAAAACGAAGTTATAATTGTGCAAACAAAAAATTAAGATCGTATTATTTCATTTTACTCAGCATCATTCAAAAATAGTTTAAAAGCTAAATTGATACAAGCTACAAAAAGTAAAATAACTGTTAACATTTTGCAATGATTTGCCTTTTATAATAACTTTTAAGGAAAAAATGTCTATCAGAAAAAGTTATAGAGCTTCAACAAAAACTAAAAAATTTTAGAGCATAACTTAAGTTTTTTGAAAACTAATTTGACGTATCCCCTACAGCATACTCTATCTATGAGTGGCATGGCAGATTGGTTGAGATGATGGACATAGCACGGATGCCTCTGGATTCGATTCCTCATCGATACAAATTTGTTCATAGTTTGACATAAGCGGTACATCAGTGCCTGGTCAATGAAAATACATCCACTGCACCACTCAAAATTGAAAAATTTGCTACATAATTAACATAAGAGAGAAAGGAAACAAAATAAACTAATAAAGCAATTTTCACTATTTTAAAATGGGACCGTCTGTTCTCAGAATAATTTCAAAATAATAGGAGGCATAAAGATTTAGAGTTTATTTGATATTTTCAAATTTTTATAAACAGCAAAAGCCAACATTTAAGTAGCTAGCCCTTTTAATTAAAAAATTATTTAAATAACGGTCGACAGACATTTTGCCCCCTGACAAATTGTCTCATAGGCTATTAATTTCATCCATCTTTGCTTATTATATGTGTAAAAT
Source organism: Nectonema munidae (assembly GCA_030549495.1). Lineage (NCBI taxonomy): Eukaryota > Metazoa > Nematomorpha > Nectonematoida > Nectonematidae > Nectonema > Nectonema munidae. The sequence goes on along the minus strand of JAUIRK010001049.1, from coordinate 82,611 downwards.
CATTAAAAAATTTTATATTCTTGTTTATTTTATCTCTATTAAATTATTTCAAATTAATCAATTTATCTCTTAATTTTTTAGAATTGTCAATCAGTCTTATGAAAATAACGGGGCGAATTGTCCATGAAACAAAATGTCTTATGAAATAACAGGGCGAATTGTCCATGAAACAAAATATCTTGTGAAAATAATGGGGCGAATTGTCCATGGGACGAACTTTCTTATGAAAATAATGGGGCGAATTGTCCATGGGACGAACTGTCTTATGAAAATAATGGGGCGAAATGTCCAAGGACCAAATTAACATAAATCAAAGTATACGAGAAAAGAAAATCATTGCGTTTTTTTTTGAATATTTCTGTTTACAAATAAAATTCTGACAGCTGTCATAAATAGATCAAGTACATTTTTAACAACTGAAACATTTTGTTTCGATATTATATTTTTATAATAATCAAAAAATTTTCTTAAAAAAACGATTTAATTAATTATGTACATTGTACAGTGTTAGTTATAAAATTTAACAATCGAACATTATAAAAAATATCTCTGCTCAAATATTAAGCAAATAGAGTATTCGTGCTTTTAAAATGAATAGATAATCAAAATATTCATTCCCAAATAACTATTGAAAAAAATTTCTTGACTTGAAAAATTAAAGTTTTCAAATGTTACAAAATGTAGCAAACGTAGTGATAAAGATTAAGTGACTTTTGTTGAAATAAAATTGGAATTATTTTATTTATTATAAAGATTGAAAACTATTTTAACTTAACTCTAAATGCAATTTAGACAGAAGCAGTGGTGTAGCCAAAAAAAAGTTGATAGAAGGGGCACAATTTAAAAACAAAAACTTTGACAACATTATTTATACTTTCTTGATCCTTTCATTGGAGAAATTTTCAAAAACTGATATCGCATAAGACGCGTGGGGGCACCTTGCGGTACATAGGAGTGTGGGCACGGCCCCTCATGCCCCAGCCTAGCTACGTCACTGAAGAGAAGAGAACTGAATGAGATAGGAGAGCTTAACAAGAGAAGAGGGCTTGAATGAAAGAAGAGAGCTTGAGTGAATGATTGAGTTTTAGCAGAGAAAGCGGAAGAGAAAAACAGAGGAGAGAGAAAGAGAAATAGAATCACTGTGACAGAAGATGAGAAAATCTAGTGGATCATCAACATGTGTTTGCAAATACTACAGAGGAGACACTGTGATAAAACATTGCTTACTTATTGTGTGCATATTGAAGCAATGGATTATTATTATATAGCTTTCACGCATCGTCTGTAAAATATGTTCGATAGGAAAAATGCGATCATCATACATGTTTTATAAACAAGCAGCAACTCTTACTTATAGAAAATTATTGGCGGGGGGGCGAAGGTCATTTTCGCCCCCACCCCCTCATGAAAACCGCCCCCGGATGTGCGCCCCTGTGTTTCAATAACTAAAGGTCTTGGTCTCGATCCTGCATCAAGCCTACTTTCCTTATAGTTCGATACAAGCCGCGCAATTGTGCCTTATCGATGAAAACACCCCACGATACCTTTATCATGGAAACTAAAAAGATTAGTGCTTGCTTCGTTTTAAATAAATATTTATAATTTATTGTGAAATTTAATAATTGGAACTAGATTATACTTTTTCTTTAATACTTTTATAAGTCTGATCGGATACTTTTTTTGAAATCTGGTTATCCGGCTTTATTGCTTCCGGTACATCCCTATTAATTCTACTTATTCTTCCAAGGAATTATAAGAGAGAAAAGATTAAAAACTATGATGCAGAAATTTGAAATGATATGACAACTTGCGATCAGATTAATTAGCGACAAATTTTGCGTCCATAGATATGCATAAGATACGAAAATCCTTCCTCAAGGAAATCGAAGAGATCAAACCCATTTTAATTATAACAGAATTACAAGTGCCAGAACCTGAAAATGAGGTTGTGCAATGTCGTTGCAAAAAATGAAACTACACACCACTACGAGAGTTTAAAATGATTTATATGTAAATATGATAAAAGTTTGCTGGCGAATTACCTTTCGATTGCGGTGAATTAGTCAGCATTATTCATCGGTTAAACCCATCACTTTGTCCAAATTTCTTCATTTTAAAGAAGAATTGGCTGACGTTTCCTAAATCCATTCTTCTGCTCGATGTTACTCCCTCTATCCTCGCATATTTCCTTCATTTTATCTGAAATCGATTCGATAAAGCCGAGCTTGAAGTGGTTCAGCGAAAAGAACGATATCAAGGATGGAATTTGCGTGGCCGACTTCTTGTACACCACAATCATCGAACACGTGCACAAAGAGCGTGAAGTCAGGAACGGAGGCACAATCAACGGAGCAGTCCAATTCACTCGTATTTCTTTTTCTAATTTCCCCTTCTCTTCTCGCGTGTAGGCATTCCGCATGATCAAATCGTTTTCTATTTTTTAGTTAATTTTGACGACGTTCTTTCTCCACCGCCAATTTCTGCTGCACGTATTAAAAATTTATTTTATTAACATATGTTGATGTATTTTTGCTTCTTCGTTTTACTGAATGAATCATGATGATAGAGGACAATTTTACTCGCCAGAAGAATGCTATGTCATTTCAAATGTTGACATTGAAATAAATTTGATTCAATATTGAAATAAATTTGATTCAATGCCTAACACAGGGGTAGTGGGGTGGCCGGACACTTTGCCTAACGGTCATTTTGCCTAAAAGCTTTATTTGTTTTCTCTTTTTTATGCTTCTATTTTTAAATGTTTACCGCACTCAGCTTTTCTCAATGATATAATTTATGTTTTATTTCAAAGTTTTTATAAAATTATTATCAATTTATTAATACACTTTGTCAGACTATCAAATGAAATCGTCTTTCAAAACTTCGTACAAAATTGAGTTTGTCTTGATTTTGTTCTGTCATATACAAATATTTGAATAAGTATTCGTTAGTGTTATCAATAACATTGATAGAAGGAAAATATAAAATATCATTTTTAGTTAGATTTTAATTTACTATCTGTTTAATTTGTAATTGGAAAATTGATGTTGACATCTAAACTGTGAAGCGAAATTAACACTTTTTTACTGATATTTTAACTCAAATGTCTTTAAAACTTGGAGGAAACCTAAACAATTTTTGTTTTTATTACCTGTCAAATCTATTTTAGTGTGTTAATTTAATTTTATTTATTGATATGACATCTAACGAATAATAATCTTGGATAGGTGGACAGATTTTAACGATCTGAAATCGAACCTAGACCATCTGGATTGAGCCCCTATACTTTCAACACCAGGCCATCAAAGAATATTTATATTTTTTTATAGGACAGAAAAAATTCAGAATTAATTCTGAAAAATGAATCAATTTTCACAAATGATGTCAACCACGTTTTACTTTTTTTGACCTACTTCCTCCTCTTGCCAACTTTTACTATTTATTCTCTTATCAAATATTACATATTGTCAACTTTTCAACACCCCACCTTCCAGTTTTGTTTTGACATCATTTGTGAAAGATCCCTAAGTAATATTTATTAGAGATACTTTGAAAAGAATTGATTCTTTAGAACATTCAAGCTCGTAATAATAGAAATGGATTATTAAAAACCATACCAACAGTGAGTCCTGAACTTTGAATTTTTTGCCAAATGCTCTGCTTGATTTTAAAAGTGACATCCATTAATGCTACTTTGAGAAAAGTTTTTTTGAATAGAATTTAGTGCATCTTTTTCAAAATATACCTTAACCGATTTTGGCTTGAAACTTATTTTGCTTTTGAGAAAAGCTCAAATTGAGTCATATCATACGTGATTTCATTTTTATACTTTGTAACACAGTACACCAATCGAATTGTTTTTTGACCAGCCAAAATCACATGTGTTGTGTACAGTTGAAAACCTGGAGCCCAATCAAATAATCCGTCGTAAAAGTGGCGTAACATGTTCTGGGGCAAATCTAAATTCTTTGAAGTAGTGAAAATCATAACACGCGTATGTCAAAAAGCTTTCTTCTCTAAACGTTAATTTTAACTCTTCTGTCAACACGTCTCCTTTCGGCGCACTTCCTTGTCGACGTACCATTCGTGCTAGTGCTTCTTTTTTCGGAAGAGAACCTACTGCATCTAGTAGAAGATGGCTGATTGAATGTTAAATTATTGAAGATGTGCAATGAATAGGGTGCTTATGAAAAATGAATGTTGAAATTTTCATTTGCACAACCTGTCAATCAGTGAGGTTTCCGTTCAAAATCCTTGTGTTAAAATATTTTTTATCCTGGTCAATTTTTTGAACTTGCGCAAGCTTTGTAAAGTTGCGAAAAACTTGTTTTTTGCTCTTCTTTCAAATCTATTGAAAGTTATGTTTGAATCATCTAGAGCTCTTGTTTTGATCGTTTAAATCAGTGGTTCTCAAACTTTTTGGCTTAACGCCCCCTCCTTCTGATTGTTCATGAAAAGCGATAAATTTGGAAATTTTAACATAATTTGAATTTTAAACAGATTTTCAACTAAGACAAAATATATTAAATATTTAACTACTTACATTGAAAAACACTATAGTACAATATAATAATTTGTAAGTCAATTGAGTAAAAAGATCAATGAGATGGATGAGCTTGGTGTTGACGTATAAGCAAATCAATATCTGGTTGCATATTAGTTAGAAAAATTCGCAAATCACCACGTTCAGTAATGGGTAGTCTATTTCTTTGCTTTGAAAGGAGAAACGCAACTGAACTGAAGCCCTTTTCGACTAAATATGACGTGGGAAAAGCGATTAAATATACTTTAATTTTACTCCAGACAGCAGGATAAAGGTCAGAAATTTTTTTCTGTAACCAAAAATCTTGGTATCAGCTCAAAATCATTTTGAATAGAGATGAGTTGTTCCTCTATCGCACCCTCTTCCCCGTATTCGACATCTACAAATGGATTAACTATCCACTCTGGTATTTTTAGCGCCATAACATCATGAAAGCTGGCAAGCATATCTTTATGCAATTGATCCAAATGTGTACAATAAGCTTGTAGATCACTTTCTCATAAAACTTCTTTCCCTACTTCACATAGATTTGGAAAATGTTGAAGTTCTTTTTTTCAGGTTTCTTTTAAATAGCTGTAACTTGGCTAAAAAAAGTAGATATAGCTGTTTTAACTTTGAGAAGATTGGCATCTTCCCCTTGCAGTTGCAAATTCATGTCATTGAATTTCGTGAATAAGTCTGACAAATAAGCAACATTGTGTTAATATTTTTAATCTCATTGCTAAAGAACACATTAGTGTTGTGAAAAAACTCGACAACTGAATCAAAAAGTGAAAAAAAAAACGCGTCAAGCAATTGCCCTTTGACAGCCACCTAACTTCTGTATGTAGTAACAAACGTACAAAGTGTTCATCATTATCTGTGCAAAGCTTGCGAAACAGTCTCGTATTGAGAGCATGTGATTTTATTCTATTTATTGCTTTTATAACAATATTCAAAGAATCGTGCAATCTACCACTTAAGTTTTTTGCTACCAAATGTTCCCTGTGAAGTTCGCAATGGAACGTGAGAACATCAGTTACAACTTTTTTCAGAAAACCAACAAATCCACGCTGACAACCTATCATTGATGGAGTGCCATCTGTTGCACAAGTGAGAATATTAGAAAATCGGATATTTTTTTCTTTGAAAAAAGTTTTCACAACATCAAATATTGATTGCCCTTTTGTGTCAGTTTTCAATTTTTTTGCAAATAATAGCTCTTGAACTAAGTTTTCATCTTTAATAAATAAAGGCAAAGATTCATTACCAGGCAAAGTGGATTTGTCTAACTGTAAACGAAATTCTGTATTTTTGAGCGTGTCGCACAACCTTTCTTCGAGATTTTCTGCCATTTCATCTATCCTTCTCTTAACAGAACAATCACTGAGGAGAATTGACTTTATGATTTGATCAGGTGTTTTGTGTAAAACAGTTTGAAATATTTCTTTCACTGCAGGCATAATAAGTTCTCCAATTGTGTGAGGCTTACCAGATTTAGCAATCAGCAAGGATGTTTTGTATGAAGCTTTCAAGCCATCAGTTGTTTGTTGTGAAGTTCCAAAAAGCATGTTTGCTATATTTTTTCTTTTTTGAAGCTTTTCTTGAAGTGATGGAAAATAAACTAAATCTTTGTTTGATTTATCAGAATGAATCTTTATGAAATGTTCTTGAAGCCTATAAGGTTTCATAGCCTCGTTTGAAAAAACTCTTTCACATATTAGACACATAGGTTGATGTTGACTATATGGTGCTAAAACAAACCCATATTTTAAGTATTTTGAACTATACTGCCTGAACTTTTTCTTTGTTTGAGCCATTAAAAACAAATATATGTAATAATGAGAGTCTGGAAAAAACAAAATAATGGGATATTACATAAGGCAAAATTAATAAAATTTCAACCCCCTCCCTCTTGTAACGCATATGTCACACATTCATCACCCGTCCTCTTTATCTTTTAGTTTTCTACTATTTAAAATACAGTCAGTGACGTATCTTTATATTTGTGATTAAGTTGGGTTTTTTATCATATTTTCTTATTTCGTTTCAGACAAGTAAAATATTAATATCTCACCGCCCACTTTGAGAAACCCTGGTTTAGATCATATATTTAGGTATTTATTCTTGTATTATAGCCACTTATAACTTTTTAACCAGTTAGTTTTTTGCAACTCTTTTCATGAGATGACGCAAAGAAGATATTTAAAAATGTCATTTTGATTGGTAAAAAATTTGGTACAATTAATTCCGTAAAAAATATACATCATAAATTTGTAAAAATTTTTTAATGGCCTCTGGAACTAGATCAAAAAAAGCTCTATGGCTCATTGGATCTCCTAATCCAACAATCCTTGGTCAGAAGCTTCCTTCTAAGGGAGAAGTTCTCCGCTATTTGATGTTTCTCTACGTGGAAATTTTAGTCATATTTTTTTAATTATTTTAGGAATTGAGTTTATATTGACTTTTTAAAAAATCGAATGCATATTTAAACAAATTTAAAAACCTTTATATTTAAACAAATTATAAACCTTTAATTTGAAAATGTACTTAAGAGACTGAAATAAAGAATAAGAGCTCTAATCTTTTTTATAGGTCCTGAATGAAGCCCCTCACCCCTTGCTCTTTCTTTTCTCACTCATGCCCACCCCATTCTGGCTTAAAACGTGATTTAGAAAAAAAATGCTCACATTTTTATTAAGCCACAATATTCAGATATATACTGACTGAGTCGAAGACAGTCTCCATTAGATGTTCATTTTTCGTGTTTTACCTTGCAGCAAAATCATCGATGACTTCGTCAAAATCAACACAATCGAAAACTTCTTTCTCAATGCTCATAAGAGCCGGACTTTGGAGGCGGCCTTGCCCCATAATGCTCCTTAGGTAGGACTTAATAAGTTTTAGCTTGCTCAATGACCTTTCACAGGATGCAATAGTAGTTCCAATTGTCAGCATGATCCTCAGAGCCACTTGTAGATTCGGACAGAGTCCTGAGTGCGAGGACAGGAAACCAAATAACTCCATAGTGTTTGCCGGTTTTTCCTTCCGAGGTTTCAAAAACATTTGAAAGTCCTCAATTTCCATCTCAAGCTCTGCTGCGTTGATGTCAGTGGCAATGAAATGGCACCCCCTAGGTGTGGTGCCCCGGGACAATTGCCATCCCCCTTTATACGTCCCTATTTTAGGGAAAAAATGAAAAAGTTTGAATTATAAAATTTAGTTAAAATTGATCAAAATTTAATTCAGTTGTCAAATTAAAAAAAATGTCCGTCGGCGTCCGTTAGCCAAAGTGTCCGTAGCAAAATGTCCGATCATGGGATAGTGGTGGCACACTGTACGTTACGAATCCAAATTACTTACGAAAAAATAAACTAAAGTTCGATGAAAATCGAAGCTCGTTACTTGCGTGTTTTCTAGTCTATTTATTTATTTTAAGTTTCACTTACAATACCAATTTGGGCATACCTTTAATGTCCATAAAAATAACTTATTCAAACTTTTAATTTCACTAATATGTTTTAAGTGACAAAAGATTAGAGCTAAAAGGCGATATGGTTGAGAGCACTTCTTTTACGTTACAACAATTCAATTTTAAATTAATTTTAATTAATAATGATCTGTTCTTTCATCCTTTGCAAAAAAATTAACGACGATTGCAAGCTTATTTACGATAGTTGTCTTCTATCTCCTGATTGGTCGAGATGGAGCGTTGCTAAATTTTTAATATTACTTTGAAATAAAAACAAAAAATTTTGTTATTTTGTGTAAATTATGAAGTTCTATTATGAAGGATAAAAAAGATTCTAATAAATTTTATTATAGAATGATATTTAAAATTTTATTGACAAAGAAATCGTAAAAACGCATTTGCCCTTTGGTGACCAGAATTTTGAAGACTAGTCGTTTGGTTTCCTTTCCATCATTGGATTTTAATTTCTTTAGACCTTGGTTAAAAGCTTTAAAAATAGCGGAAAAACACATACACCACTCTTTGCCTTTGTTTTTATGCAGGCTTTTGCCCCCACCTTTGCGAACGCTCCTGCATTTGTCTTAGCTATATAACTCGCAAAACTTTTAGATGAGGATGGAAAAGTTGTTGAAGATCCTCTTGAAAAGTATGATCATCCAGAGGACAGTGCAGAAGACAATAATTCCTTGTTTGGTGAAAATGTATTAACTTGTAAATTCTATATATTTTCGCTTGTGCCATTTTCCAAACAGTGTCAAATCACATCGAGATTAGTCTTGAAAAATAACTTGCTTTCAAAAGCATACTTAAAAATCATTTTAGGAGTGTTAGACTAGACGAAAAAGAGTCTAAAAAACACATTGAAAAAAATTATTTTTCATACATTGATTTGGCAACACCCGAATAGCTCATTATGAACCATAATTTTTTGCCAACTCTTCTTCCTATACACTACTTATAAATGGAAAATTCTTATCGTATAGATATAAAATGTTTTAAAATTAATAATACTCAAGGTCAGGGGTGCCAAAGTTAAATCACTCACGGGTCAGATTTTGAATATTTACAGCTCTTGACGGCTTAATAAACACCCTATGGTTCAAAAGAGCTTCATAATCACTGGCGGATTTAGGGGGGGGGGGGGGGGGCGGATACAGCGTACGCCCCCCCCCCCCCCCTAAAATTGCATTACCAATTGCTTGAAAATTTTTCTTGATCTAATTCTTTTCGTAGAACTCACATTTTATGATGCCTTCTGCAACTCGTTTTTTAGATTCAATCTTTCTCTAAAGTGAGAAGCTCTAAAAAGTTTTTTATGTTTCAATCGTAGTTAAGTGTGACACTTATTACTTTTATATTATCCAAATTTTTTTGTAAATTTATTAATTAAACACATCAAGTTTTGCCACATCAATTCACTTCGCAGTTCAATGAATGAGGATCGTTTTAATGCTCTCATTCTTCTTTTTGTTTTAAATATTTTGGTAAAGCTTAAATTTATATGCTTCAAATTTGAGTTCTAGTTTAGTAAACTTGACTAATTGTAAACTTGGTGAAAGGTTGTAAAATAATTGGATAAGAAAATGTCAGACAACATAGTCCAGTTTTGATTGTTTTTTATTTGAAAATGAGGAATTACTTGCAAATAAGTAAAAAGTCCTATCATAAAGTATTGGAAGCTAAAAGAACGGAAGATTGAGTACCGTAAAGAGTTCTTAGAGAAAGAAGTAAATTTACATGATAATTGTTCATAGTGTATCGTTAACAGTTGTTGGAAAAATTTATCCAAAGCAATAAAAAATATTGCATTAAGTTTTGGAAAAAACAAATTTAAACGTTTGGAAGCAGAGGAAAGAACATTTTTTCGTGAGGAGCAAAGGTACAAGAAGCGATCAAATTAAAAAAGAATTGTATGCGCGATATTGTGAAAAAAACCGAAAAATATAAAGAAAGCAAGAAGAAGTCGAAGTTCAACACCCAATCTAAACTGTATCAAGACTTAAAGGTAACTCTCGGAAAAACTGAGGTATCAAATATCTTAAAGAATAGTGAAAGAAAGCATGCATTCACAGAACAATTATCTTATTAAGAGTGAGAAAGGAGTGATCTTGGAAAAAGGTGAAGATATTAAGAACCAATGGAGGAAGTATTGTCAAGGAATGCATGTAAATTCTACCTCCACTCCTATAAATTCCCCCTCCAAAATTCCATTCCGAGGAGCACATTCAGAAGTTGATTTTGTTCGAGGGCCGCACTAGTTTAATTATGCCAAAATAAGAGCTTTTATTTGAAGTCGCCAAAGAAATGAAGATTTTAGGATTAGACAAAATATTGATTGCAATTATTTATTTGAAAAACAAATAACTCACCTGCATCAGAAGTGTTAATGAGATTTGTGCATTGGGTCAAAATCAATAACCAACTTGTCAAAATTAGAGGTGGAGTTGGTTGTGCTCATTCTTAAAAGAGAGTGGAGATTTGAGTCTGTTTGATTTGTTGATTTTCATTATTGAGAAAGTTTGTTTGCAAGTATCACAAAAAAATTGTTGAGGTTTTAAATTTTCTGAGTTGAGAGATGCATAATTTGTTTTCACTCATTTTCTTCAAAGAGTTATCAGCACGCAAATCAATCAGTTCCAACTGCAGTTCTTCATCTGTTGTTTCAATATCACAGGCAAAAGGTGAGCTAGGTAAATTGAACTGGTCCTCCCTTGCTTTGATTTTGTTATTTTGTGTCAATTATGAAGTTCTATTATGAAGGATAAAAAAGATTCTAATAAATTTTATTATAGAATGATATTAAAAATTTTATTGACAAAGAAATCGTAAAAACGCTTTGCTTTGAATCTACAAATGGTCTCATAAATTTCTCATGTAAAGCTAACAGCAGAGAACTGTAATTCTCTGACAATTTGTGTTTGACGTCAGCTTGTGTTTTCAAAAGTGGAAAATAAACAAAGTTTTGCTCCTTCAACTGCTTGGCAAGAAGTTCAAGCTTTATTTTGAAAGCTTTCATTTTTCGGTATATTTCATGACAAATACACCTTTACCTTGTAGTTTTGTTTTTAGTTCATTTATCTTTTGCAATATGTCAAGAGCAAATGCAAAATCACATACCTATTTCTCACTCTCCATTTCCTTTGAAAAGTCAGAAGAAATATTTTCCATATTGAATAACATGACAATCTCTGTTTTGATCTCCCACATTCTTTTTACTACTCTTGCCATGCGTAACCAGCGTACAGTGGTAAGGCACCTCCGTAAAATCAGCCTTCATATCTTCGAAGAAACTTCGGAAGTGCCTGTGTTTCAGTCCGTGTCCTCTTATTGAATTCCCTGCATGTATCACAAGCCCAGAATGCTTACCTGTGAGTGCAAGGGCCCCATCTGTTGTAATACTTGCCAATTTATCCAAACTTAAACAGCTTATGACACTGTTGTACAAATCTTTTCCAGTAGTAGTATCTTTGAGGGACTCTATTGATAGCAATTCTTCTGATGTAAATGAGTAACTAAGCATTATCCTGAAAATCAGTATTTTCATCGAAAGCAATAGAAAACTAACAGAGATATAGCTTCTACTTTTGATTTAACTTCTGAACACACAATATTGACAGCATCAACCGCAATCTTTAATAAATTCCGCTTAGGCAAATGACTAGTGGTGCTTTGCGATTTTATTGGCTAATACAAAACTTGCCTTTGTCACGCTCTTTTGTAAAGACAAAGCTTTAGTAAGCACCATTTGTTGTTGCTTCAAGCAATTTTTTAATTTAGTCGCTTTATTTTGCAGTTCATGATTTGATAAATTGTGCCCATAATTAGGATGGTGTGTTTGAAAGTGGCCTTTCAAATTGTATTCCTTGAACACAGGAACGCTTTCGTGAAAAAATTTTTAATTAAGCGCATTAGACTTTTTCGTCACTCATCGATAAAGTGAGTTTTTTCATTTAAATTTGAACATCTGAAGTTTATGATGTTAAAACACTTCTTGGAATTTCATTTTTTTTATATCTGATATAAAAACATCAAAATTTTCAATTAGCGTTTTTGTAAGGACTTTTGAATTATTTTAAATCAGTGTTTTTTAAAAATAGGAGAGAGAGGATGCTTTATGAACAGTTTTTTTCAAATACTCTTTTACTCGTTTTGTATATTTTTATTTTAGTTACCTTTCTAACTGTTTTGTTAAAGGCATTGTGAACAGAATTTTTAGTGGGATGGAGATGGATTGATAAATTTTCAAGTTTTTTAAGGGAAATGTGGTATTAAATTTTATCAATCACTGCTTTTGAGTAATATACAAATTTTTGAGTGTGTTAATATGCTTCCTAACTTTAAAAGCAATATTTAATTGAATGGATATCCAAAAAAACCAAGTTAAGGTTTATTTTTCTATTCACTCTAGTCGCTTCCTGTTTTATATCTTCAAATCTATATTTTCATACATCTTTTCATCGAAAGGAAAAAGAAAAGTGGTTGGCAGTGAAAATTAGATATTTGAGAGTCGCGAAGACAATGTGAAGAAAACAAGAACTTATTGGCGAAGCGGAAGATTCTACAAGGGTTGCCATGCCTGTATTCACACGAACTATAATGCTGCTGAACGAATTATGCTTCAAACAATTGGTAGCCATACACATCTTTCATCGAATGCGAAAGTTGAATGGCGCATAGTATATAAACGCCTTTCAAGACAAAGTGAAGAACTCTGGTCCAGCAGTGTCGACGACACGTGAAGTCATTGCGCATCAACTCTACAGACAGCAGGTGAAGAAGTTTTAAACAGAATAATTAATATTGTTTTGGACAAGATTTCTTTGACGACAGAAGTAAAAACTCTTTTTGAAGTTTAAATTTGACTGAGTTCCACGTTGTTGAAACAACTTTCAATCGTGATTATTCTTTGCTTATTGAGCCAAATACGATCAAGACTCCTATTTCTGGTACTATATTGTAAGGTAATGAAACGAAACCTTCTAATGGTACTTTGTCTCGATATACCCGTTTTCAGTTTCCCTTTTCTAACGACATATCTTATTATTTTTTATTGAAGGCCATTGGTTAACATCCTTTCTGATGCTGCGCTGCTGACTTAGACACCGACAACATGGAATCCCCGCTCCCCCAAAATGTCAAACTAATTATGATCTTTCAAAATTTTTACAAGTTTTACCCGATGGTTCGATGATTTTTTTGCATATGATAGCGGCATTGACGCTCCTTCACGAATACTAAGTTTTCCATCGGAAAGTGGTTTGGATGACATTATGAACAACTCCACAATACTGGACTCAGCTTTTCACTATAATACCGTTATCGAAAATACCTTTTGTTCACGATCATTTGCTCTATTGCCTGGCAAACAACAACATACGTACAAAAAACTTTTTTCCGCCATCAAAGACTTGTGTACAAATTGTAAATTGTAAACTACTCACAACGCATTCGTCTCTGTATTTGAAAATTCTCAGATTTGTGCGCGTCTTTTTCATTTTGGACAATCATGCTGACGCAAAATAGATGACATTGGTGAACGCTTGAGATACAATATGGATGACAACTTTTTTCTTAAAATCAAACGCTTTACTGCTTTAGCCTTCCTACCAACTGAAGATGTTATTGAGGCCTTTCAACCCCTATCTGATGACAGCGATATTCTCACGAGTTTATATCATACTTTGAAACAAACTACATTGGAATTAATCGTGGTATGTGTTCTCGTCAAAGAAGAAGTGAGCCTCTATTCCCCATAAGGATTTGGAATATGAGAGAGACAATTCTAGCAAATATCCAACAATGCTGTTGAAATTTCCTCTGTTGTACACCCTAATCTATGGAAATTATGTGAAGGTTTGGTCAAGAACCTTCTTGACCAAGGCTATAGCACAAACAAGAATCGCTCATATTCGGTGTGGAGGGAGACCCTGCAACAATGGAAGAAAAATAATTTAAAAAATAAATTTTTAGTATTAAACTTGTATGCACTATATTAAATTTTTAATTATTGTACTTTAATAAAATTTTGCATCTCTTTTTTTTGTTCTTATTTCTCTACCTAGCCAAAACAATGTTTACCGTGTATCATTTTCACTTTGAATATTCAGTTAATTATTTTGAGAAAACAATCTTTTAACTTGTGTAGTTAAAATTTCATTTGCCCTTTTGATGGGGTGAAAAATTTATGGCATGGAAATTACCTGAAATGAAAAATTAATGGTGTAGAAGTTTCGTAGGAAAAGAATTTACGTGCCACTTTGTCAAGTGCTTACGATGGAGTAGGAATAGTGAATGTATTGCGTTTAAAGGAGTCAGAAAATAAAAGAAGTAGGGAAGTCAGAGAAGAGTTGGCGTTGTCATGATTAGAAGAAGCATAAAAATAAAAATCGGCTTGTCCAAACGAACTTAAATTTAAATATTTGAGAGTATGGAATAGACATTCTTTTTTAAATGTTTTCAAAAATATGAGGAAATAAAGAGATTAAAACAAAGGAGATAGAATTGAATGTAAAAGTTATGGATGAATCAGATTATTATTGGAGTAGTTGATGAAGCTGATGGAAAAGAAAATCAGAGAAACTGTGAAAAAACCCATCCTTGGTGTGATGAGAACGCATTCGGATTCTCAAAAAATAAGATAACAATGGAGGCGATTTTTATTTTGAAGTGGCTGATAGAAAAAACATTGAAGACAATTAAAACATATCCTTATTGTTTTTGGATATTGGAAAAGCCTTTGACACCATTAATAGGAATATAGTGTATGCTTGTATGGAGAAAAGAAGGAACCAAGGAATATAATGGAAAGCATGTATGAAGGCGTTAAAAATACAATAAAAAGGGTAAAGAAATCATAGTAGAAAGACACGTATAATAATGACTATTAGAATGATAATAATCTTGACTAACTCAATAACCTAGTTAACTAGCTAACAAACCGGACAGCTCATTTAATAGCGAATTCTCTTTATTTTCACTATAGATGAAATCATAAAGCCAAAGATGGAAAGAAAGAGATATCAACTGCTCTTTGCTCGTGAATTGGTTATTGTTGCTGAAAGTATGAAAGAATTGGATGCGAGAGATTATTGAGATAGGGCAGGATGAAATGAAGAATTAAATTTGTCAATACAAATAAATATAATCAAAAAAAGTAGATTGGTTTAAATGTCTGGAATTGGTTTTAGATTCAAGGAGTAAAAATAGAATTAAAATGCCTTGGAGAAAATGGTATGCTGTCAAAGGAATTATGAGTGACAAAAGGATGCCCGCGAATTTGAAGGCAAAATGTATAAACCAATGGATATATGAGGGTTACTGCATCTCAATGAAATGTGAATGATAAGAAGAATTCTTGGATCAAAACTAGAAATAATGGAATGAAGAGAACATTAAGAATATTTGCGAAATTGTAGCAGAATGAAGAAAGAGGCGAAGAAAAAATGGAAGAATGAGAAAGGTTTGGTATTCAGAGTGCAACGAAGAAAGAAAGGTCGGAAGACCGAAATTGTGCTGGTTAGAACGTGTAAGGAGAGATATGAACATAATGAATTGAAATGATAATGTGAAGAATATGAGTTTTGAGAATTGAGGCTATTTAGAATGATATTTAACAGTATAATGACAAAGAAAAGGTTCAAATTTTAATCCAACATTTTATTTTAAAACTTCAAAAGCAATTACATGACTACCTTAGAGGAAAAAGAAGCTCCTATGAGAGTTTGAAACGTGATCAATTTTTTGAAGAAAGCAAATTCAAGCGTTAGCTATTTTCATATATTCATAATTAAACTTACCGTTTCATATGAGCATCCTAAATACATTTACATGATATCAATAAAGGTGTTCAGTGAAAGACACGACGCTTCCTTTATCTGAGTATTTTTTCGAATAAACGAATGAATTTCTACTTTCAGTTTTTTGTTTGATTAATATACAGGAGTTTTAATCACAGAAACTTTTAGAATAATGAATTTATTTTTATGATTTTTACTTTTTTCTTTTCATTTTTATCAAAACCTGGCTAAAGTGTTTTTAGATCATTTTATTCACTGTAAAATCACTCCGCCTTTTTTTAAAACGAATCCAATAATCCATTTAAGCAGTTAATGACCTAACTGAATAATTAGTTTAATAGCTTACCAAGTATCCAGCATTAATTAAATATATTCGTACGTTTTAATTTGTTTTAAATTTTAGGATTGAAATCGACTGGAATTCAATTTACCTGCTACCGGTTAAAATGTTTTTTCAATTTGATATTTTCGTCGTAGGGCGTTTTTTGAGCTGTTCGTATTTATCTATTTTAAACGTTTTAAACTTAAGCCAAAAGAAGAAGTTGGAGGTGGTGTGAGGGAAGTTTCTGCAACGAATATAAATCATTCTTCAAATCAAGGTTAAAAATTTTCTTTCCTGTCTAGTCATATTATTATTTATAAATGATAGTAAGGCAAAATATAAGTCTTGTCTTTATTAAACAATAAATGAATATTTTGTTCGACTATCCATCCCATTTATTCCTAAAGTCAGACCTATATTGTGCCTTACTCTTATGAAAAGCATATTTGCCTTATTTCCTATATTATTGCATAAAAACAACTACAATATGCAGAGAAATTCTATGAAATTTCGTTTTTCAATATTGTTCATATATCTTTGTTAAACTAATAGGATGATCTCTAAAATTAATTATTTCTTCCAATTTGTAAATACATAGTATGCACTCTACAGTGTTATGAACATAATATGTCTTTTTATTTTGATAGTGATTCAGTTAGTTAAACCTTTATTTATTTCTATAGACAAACCTCTCTGTAAAATAGTCACTTTGAACCAAAAATATCGTTGTTGTTGTTAGCCCCTAGATTATGCTATCTCTATATGAGTATACTCTATCAGTTCAAAACAAAGCTTTGTTTAAACTGAGAGAGTATTTCCTTCAAAGCAAGTATTCTCAGGGAAAAGTGTAGGATTTTGTTACACTTTCACAGCAGCAGCAGCGATAAACCAGTGTAATTTTAGCCAACCCGCAAAAATCCTCCATAAGGTACTGCTGGCTTTTTGCAGGCTAAAAATATCTTTCCTCTTTTGAAGTTCGTTATGACAGATTATACTGCAGCATACATGTATATTACGTAAAGTGAAATTTTAAAAATTTCAAGCCTTTTCTCTCGTTTGTAATTTCATAATCAAGGGATTGGTAAGGTCCTTGGTTATGCATAGATTCTAATCAGGGCAATACATTTTTTCCTTTTGATTGCACAAGTCTTAATTTTCAAGTCCCTTCTATTTCACTGTTTCCCAGATCAAATCCTTTTAACTCACGATTTTCCTGCATCTACCTTCTCATCTCACATTTTTGCATTTAATAAATTCTGCATCAAAATCATCCTCATTATTTGTGTAATTTAGCTGTTATCCCTTTGACTGACGGCCGATTTGCAGTCTCCATTTCTTTTTGTCAAATGCGTTTGTTTCTTTCTTTCATCTCAAGCCTTTTAACGCTCTTACCGCTAATTCCAATCTTGCTTGATTGGTTTTCGTCTTTCATACCTGAAAAAGTTTAGAAAACCTGTCCTAAATGGACGAATCAACCTTATTTCCTTTTTGAATTTAGTTTAATCCCTTTGATCATCCTCATTTCGCGCCCATTTTCTCATTTTTGATGGGTTCTGGCCTGAACATCTT
The DNA here is from genome assembly GCA_030549495.1 of Nectonema munidae. Classification (NCBI taxonomy): domain Eukaryota; kingdom Metazoa; phylum Nematomorpha; class Nectonematoida; family Nectonematidae; genus Nectonema; species Nectonema munidae. Next base: position 64,930 of record JAUIRK010001049.1, on the reverse strand, counting down.
CCACCTTTAGATCTGGCGCATCTGTATCTTCTTCCACGTGTCCATGGCTTACTTAGCCTTATTCTTTGAGCATTGTCAGCAATCCTCCTATTTATGCCTTTTTTTAAGCTTCTTCCATTCCTTCTGAACTGCTGAACCATCTCGCTTTTGATCTTTTAATTAGTTCAACAATCTCTCAAACTCCCAACTTTTTTCTTTTGAATTCTATTTACGATTTTTAACTTGTTAAATTGAAATTGTATAATTACCCCGACACACTCTGAATTCTACCATTAAATTCATTTTCTTTCAAAGATTGCTCTTCCGATGAAAATAGCGAGCTTCCTCGTATTGACGAAGATAAAGGTTTGCAGAGTTCTTCGCTCAAGTCTAAAAAATCGCAAAAGTATAAAGCAAAAATCTGCAAAAAGTACGCCGCCATGGTTTCCAAAGTTTTGAAAGAAGCCAATATCCATTTTTCCAACAGTAGCTCCCAAGATGAAGATGCTAAACCGAACAAGTATATATTTTCTTAGTATAATCTTGTCTCCGTCATGTGCTCTTATCTCGAGCTTCTGGATTTTTGCCCGTAGCATACTTTATTGCAATAACTTTTTTATAGTAGTATAAAATGTAAAAATGAAATGGTCGTAGAGTTATTTAAAACGAATGTTGACTTCTTGTTATTCGCTCAATTCTCCTTATTTAAAAATACTCAAAAGAAGTTCATTGTTAGCTATTTAGTTGATTAATTCGTCTTATCTAGAAAAGTCTTGTCGTCCCATGGAACACTTCCCTTTTTCTAAAAACTTTTTATTTTAAAGACAAGTTGGTTTATTTTCGATTTTCATTAAATATGAAATTTTCTGTGAGTTAAAATAACTTAACTTTTTAACTCAATTGTCCACAAGGGTTTCATCACTCGATTGAATGGTTGAGACAAAATCTGGAAAATGAATAATATCTTTCCATTGTTGTTGCTTTAGTTGCATGAAATATTATATAAATATAATAAATGGGTTTTACAGCTACTTTTCCTGCAAGCTAGGGTCTAGCAGGTGTTTCAACTATGAAAGCAGAATAAGTAAAATTCGAAAAATATGAGAAAAAGCGCAAGAAATGCTACCCTATGTTGGATATAAAGCTGTTGTAAATAGCGAATGCGTCACAAAAAATAAGTATAATGAATAGAAGTTAATTTTGATCCTAGAGATAGATTTTGTATCGCAAATTTTTACGTGATTGCTGACAAACTTCTTAATCAAATGAAGGTAGAGGCCAAGATATACACTGGGTTAAAGAATTATTTATTTTCATCACTCATCTAAAGTTATTAAATTTATTTTTTTAGGCGAAAGAAAAAGCGGTCCAATCTATTAAAAGAGAATATTTCGTCTTTTTCAGAAGATTCTAGTTCGGATCTGTCACTCTCACGAATCTCATCTCCTAATCCAAATGTGATAGATGAACCATTTAGGGAAGAAAAAGAAGATAAAAATCTGCAAAATTGCAACAACTTTATTGATGGCATATCTAGTAGTAGTGAGCTGGACCAAGATGCGAAAGAAGATGAATATCTAACATCAACTGAAGATTCCTCTTTTGAGTTGATTCAAAAGATCAATCCCTTAAAGAAAGAGAATACTAGGTTGCCTATGTACGGATCTTCTTCTTCTGTATGTTCGCTGTCTCCAGAAAGATTAGCTGACGAAGTTTGTAACACTGGTGGTTTAACCGCAGAATCTGGTTCTGGCAAGAAAAATGCTTGTGAAAAGAATAGCAAGTCCTCCAAATTGAGGAAAAAACGTCTGCTTAAAAAGAAGAGAAGCAAAAGGAAAAGATGTTTTCTCGCTGAAAATGATGACAGTAGTGCTGCGGAAAGATGCGAATCGGGCAGTGAGGGAGAGCGACTGGACAACGTGGAGACGAGAAAGAAGATACGGAAGATAAAGTCTTCTCTGGAACTGGAGATGAGATCAAAGCAGGCCATTCTGCACGAAGAGGAGAGGAAGAAACGCATCAACTCAAAACTGAATGAGAATATCGCGTGTGCCGAGAAAAAGGGTTCTGTCGTTGAGGTTATCTTGGATTCCGATAAATCGACGAAGGGAGATTTGGCAACAACCATGATTTCGATTCCGAAGGAGTTGGTCGAAGTGTCGAAGCCGTATCAATTTGATGGAATTCGCTTTTTATACGATAACCTGATTGAAGATTGCGTCAAGTGTCGGGACGAAGAAGGCTCGGGGTGTATACTTGCGCATAGTATGGGTCTGGGCAAGTCCTTCCAAATGATCACATTCATCCTTACGCTGTATTCCTATCCCACTTTCTTTTCTCATTTACGCGCCATTTTGCTGTTGTGTCCCATAAACACGATCATGAATTGGAAAAGCGAATGTTCTCGTTGGTCCGAGCTCCTGGCAGCGAGACGACCCGACAGCATTCCCAACGTGTACAACTTTTCAGAAATCAAGTCTACGGGCAATAAGCTTGAAGTTTTGAAAAACTGGAAGCAGGATGGCGGAATCATGTTGATGGGCTATGACATCTTCAGAGTTATGCTTCAGAAGAGAAAAGTCAAAAAGAAGAAGAAGTTCGCAGACATTTTCAAAGAGTACCTTCTTGATCCAGGCCCCGACGTTGTGATATGCGATGAAGGACATATTTTGAAGAGCTATAAAAGCCAGTTATTCAACGTTGCCATACAAATCAGAAGTAAGAGACGTGTAATTCTGACTGGAACTCCCTTGCAAAATAATTTGATTGAGTATCACACGATGGTAGAATTTGTAAAACCCAATTTACTTGGAACTCTGAAAGAGTTCAGAAACAGATTTGTTAATCCAATTGAAAACGGACAACACGCTGACTCCACAGAATACGACGTCAAGCAGATGAAGAAAAGATCCCACATTCTGTTCAAAATGCTGTCCGCTTGTGTACAGCGCAAGTCCTTCCTTGAGCTCAAGCCATATTTGTCGACCAAGTTTGAGTATGTGATTTTGGTGAGATTGACAAATAAGCAGTATGAGATGCTGAAAGAATATTACGAGAATCTGAAGAATAAATGCAAAGGTGGTTTGTTTTCCAGCTATTACTTGATATCGCTGGTTTCAGTTCACCCTTGGCTCCTGAGACTCAACAAGATACGTCAATTGCTCTCAGAGAAACACGTGACCAGTGGGGAGGAGGAAAGAGGTTATGGCAGTGAAGACTTAAACCCTGAAAGCACTTCCATTCCGGCTAAGAGCAAGGCAGCCGACGATGATGAGAGCATTGAAGTGTGTGAGATTGAACAGATTTGTGCGAAGACTTCCATTTGTGAAAAGCATCTGTCCGATGACAAATTCGAGTTTGATTACACGCTGAGCTACAAAATACTCCTGTTAAAGGAAATCATAGAGTACTGCGAAAAAATAGGCGATAAGTTGTTGATCTTCACAAACAGTTTGCTTGTTCTCGACTACATCGAAAACATGCTTGACCAATTGCACCAATCCCAAGAAAAGACGTACTTACGTGACCTTGACTACCTAAGACTTGACGGGTCATCATCTTTCTGCAACAGACACATCTACAATGAAAAGTTTAATTGCTCAAACAATACACGTCTTCGCATTTTCCTTCTTTCAACGAAGGCGGGCTCTTTGGGAATAAACTTGGTTGGAGCAAACAGAGTTGTGGTGATGGATGCCTCTTGGAATCCAACGCATGACCAGCAGGCCATTTTCCGCGTGTTTCGCCTCGGCCAAAAGAAGTGCGTGTACATTTATCGCTTCATTTCCCAGGGCACGATGGAAGAGCGGGTGTACGACAGACAAGTGAACAAGCAGTCCCTGTCAAAACGAGTGATCGACGCTCACCAAATAACGAGGCACGTGACTTCGCAAGAACTTACTAAGCTGTTCACTTTCGACCCATGTGTCAGAGATGGCGACATTCAGAATTCCTCCAAGTACCCTGCTCCGCCCAAACCTTCCGACGGTTTGCTGACGCACCTACTGAAGAAGAATCGGCACTGCTTTGTCAGTTATCATCAGCACGACTCCCTACTCGAAAACAGACTCGACGAAAACCTCACCGAAGAAGATCAGAAGAAAGCGTGGGAGGAGTTCCAATATGAAAAAAAATACGCGGATACGGGCGCTGTTTTCAAAAATGCCACACTCTCCCTCGACTACATCATGCATCTTTCCAAGCTCTTTACAGACCCCAAAACTTGCGAAGTCAAAGTCTCCCAGCTGTTCATGATGCTGATGAACACGTTCTATCATTCCCACTCTGTTTTATCCATTCTAAATTTGATGAAAGAAGCTTTTCCCAACTGTAGCATTTCCCTCTTGAACAACTTGAACAGGAGTAGTTATAACAACGGAGAGGCGTCAACTTCTCTCCCAAAATTAAACATCTTGCACAGCAGCAACAGCCTCACACGTGACAAATTCTCTGAAATAATAACGATAGACGATGACACTGACTTATAAGCCCGCACTCTTTCCACTTAAATTCCCTTGTGATTATTAACCAAGCGTCTTCGTTCCCTTTCCATACATCTCACCAAAGTTTTGAATACTACTTCACAAAGATTTATCATTGCCAATGGGAAGCGATCACAAAGAACAATGAAGATAATCTTAAAAACCGTCTTACATTTTATATGAAAAACGGAGGATTCCAGAATTTGGAGCATAATGTTTCAGCTGTTCTATACTTTTATATAAAAATATTTGCGAATGTATACTTTCAAAATCCTTAATAAAACTGTGAAACACTAAAAATGTCTACTAGTTTGTCAGGCAAGGGTCTTTCTTACATCTTTACGTAGAAGACAAATCTTCACATCTCGAAGACTAGATGGAATTAATATTGCTTTTAATGGCATTTCTACAATGATTCTTTGCAATTTTATAAGCCTTGGATAAGGTTGTTTGAATTAGATTTTTGATTTGTTGCATACCACAATTTCTTTCTGATCAAAGTAACATGACTAAAGGTGCACCGATAAGTTCGTCATGAGAACTTTTTGTTGTAATAAAAAATAATTCAATATTTTAATAACATTAAGTCTCTAAAAAATGGATATGTTTAGAGAAAAATTTATTGGAAAAATATTTAAAACGAATATAGACTCATTGTTAGAGCTAGTTAGTTATGCATTCTGCTAAAATGGAATCTTTACAATGAATTATTATCCTAGTAAGTCAAGTGGTTTGTTTTGCAACAATGTCTTTTGAGCAATGAAGCTCTGGTGCCGAATTTGAACCCAATCGAAAACACTTAGTGCAGTTAAAAGACGAGAAAATTTAAAACACTTTAAACTGAGAGCATTTTAATAAAAATAATTTCAAAAATTCTCGTTGTTCAATTTTGCGTTTTTAACATTTTAATTAAAAGTCAAAATTTAAAAATTTTTAATCAATAAAACTTGTACGTTGCTTTAACCCTTTTAGGCATAATGGGACACTGGTGTCCCAAACAAAAAAATTAAAATGAAAAAAATGAGCAAGTTACTTGCACGTTAACTCAACTTTTTAGTAATATAACCTTTATTTCAATTTAATTCCAAATTTTCCTCTCAAAATTGTTTATAAAGTGGAAAAAAATATGAACTATTAAGTGATACCATTGAATTTATAAAACACGCTAAGTATTCGGTATTTTGATGAAAATTTTTTAAAACAAGTTTTTTCAAATGTATTCTTTGTAGAATCATCAATTTTACCTGAAAATTCTTTTTTAATTAGCTTTTTTTTACTTTTTTGTTTGGGACTTCAGTGTCCCATTATGCCTTTGTGGAACAATTATAAATGTCCATATAATAAGATACATAAATACAAATTTTATAAGATGTGAATAGAGATTACATGCAAAGACACAAAAAATAATAGATACATATTTCAAAATTTGACAGCTATCCTAATCTTTTTTTCTCTTGCCTGTGTGAGAGTAGATATCAGCAGTTTAAAAAATTTTAGCTGTCAAATGTGCTGATATATGTGTTTTCTATATTTTGTGTCCCTGTATTGAATCCCGTGGAACCTGCACGACTTGTTAGCAACACACATCGCATATGTTAATGCAGAAGAGAATCTATCATTTATAGTAGACTAATTTTGACAACTCTAAAAAAGGGAGCAGATAAAACTGAAGTGTTCATATTTTTTAACTTCATCACCAAGTTTTACTTTTTATCCTTCTTATGTCTCTGAAAAGTAAAATATAGCATAATGGAAGAGAATTGACAATAAGTAAAAAAGATATAACTGAAATTATGTACGCTGAAAACTCAGAAGATGAATTTTTAAAGTTGGACAATGATGATATTCAAGCTCTGATATCTGGTGATGAAGCAGGATGTAGCTCAGTAAGAATTTCCAATAATGAAGCGTTTCTCCAAGATGAAGAAGAAGAGAAAAATCCTGAAATTGAATGAAATGCAATAATTCGAAATGCGTGTGCTCCATCTGTAGAAAATCCTATTGAATAAATTTTTGGATTCATTTCCCCCCCAGTTAGATTCTTCTCATGACGAATTTTTTGTGTTCAAAAAAGTAACAAATTTTGATATATTATTAAAAGATATAATTTTAGTAGAAATTCAAAGATATGCTGAACAGAAAGGTCATGTTTTTTCAACCAATGAGCATGAAATTTCTGCTTTTATTGGGATGCATCTTGTGTTTGGTTTTCATAGGCTTCCGACCATAAGAAACTATTAGTCTAAGAACAAAAGTTTAAATGTAAGCTATATTTCAAATAGTAAATTTACTGAAATCAAACGTTATTTTCATTTCAATAAACAATGATAAAATGAATGGTGATAGGGCTTATGAAGTGAGGCCGATTTTCAAACATTATAATGCTGCTTTTGGAAAGATATTTTATCCAGAAAAAAATCAGTCAATTGAAAGAATGATAAAATTTAAAGGCAACTGTAGTATGAAACAGTATGATAAAGCAAAAACTATTAAGTGGGGTTTCAAATGTTGGGTCAGAGCTGGTATTACAGGTTTCGTTTATCAAATAGAACCCTACGTTGGTAGAGAAAAAGACATCGAGCATTCTTTAGGCGAAAATGTAATGCGGTTATCACAGAAAGTTTTGCACACAGATTGTCATCTGTATTTCGGCAGTTTTTTTACTACTGTCAATCTTATGAAAATGTTGCATGATAAAGGTATTATGGCGACTGGCATTATACGTGAAAATAGAAAACTACTCCCAAGCGATTTGAAAAATGAAAAAAAAAAAGGTGAAGCTGACTGACATCAAACAGCTGATCGTAAAATCAATGTTTGTAAATGGTTCGACACTCGTGGAATCACAGTGCTATCAAACTTTATGAAGCCAAGAGGTATGAAGCTCAGAAAAAAAGAAAGCGTGGAGAAGGAGATGGCTTTATTCAAACAATACCTACTATGATCTCAAATTACAATATTTATATGGGAGGAGTAGACTTGTCCAATCAATACAAAAGCTATTACAATTATGATCATAGATCAGCACATAAGTATTACCTAAGAATTTTTTTGATTTGTTTGAAACATCTCTCATAAATTCTTATTTGGTTTTCAAATAGTTAAATAGCGAATATAGTCAATCGTTTATAGAATGTAAGCAGGTTATTGCTACGCGATTGATAAACAACTTTACATCCAGAAAGTACCCTTCTTCTTCCACCTCAAAAGAAAAAGATTTCCTTCATCTTCCTAATTTCAGTGAGAGAAGACAAAGATGTCAATTTTGTTGTAAAAATAAAAGAGAAAGAGAACATTCATTTTTTGTGGAGCCTGTGAAAAGTTTCTCTGTGTACAAAAAGATAGAAACTGTTTTTTGAACTTTCATTTAGAATTATGATTTTATAAACTAAAAAGAAGTTTTTTCAATAAAGTATTTTTATTTTTTCCTTATCAAGTTTTTTATTAGATCAAAAGTAAAACACAGTTCCCAAATTTCATTTGATACTAAGACTAAAAAATTTGTAGGGCTATTTAACAAGATAACTTGGTAAAAAATATCCCCTAGATAAAAAAAGCGTAATTTTGCACTATCCGTGCATCGATAAACGTCTTTCCTATGAAATGAAGAGAGTACCGTGCATCGATAAAAAGCCAATTGCATAGGAAAGACGTTTATCGATGCACGGATAGTGCAACATTACCAAAAAAAGTTTAAAAGTATCAACCATTAAAACTTTTAATCCATTTTCTAATAAATGAAATTTTTTTTAAATATTTAAAATTTTTTTCCTTATATGCACAGTGGGACACTGGTGTCCCATATCAATTTCCTGGGTCAATGACATTTAGTTTCAAAAATGCTTCAGTTTTGTCTTAGTTATATTATAGGAACATTTTTTAAAAAGGTTTCACATCATTTTCACCGCGTAACTTTTTCTGTGCCTGAAAGGGTTAAAACGTAGAAAGGAATAATCAAAATTAGACTACGTATTTCTTAGTGTTGACCGAATATAAAAAAAATTATTATAACATATGCTGGAAAAACATGCCAGTGGATTTGAGATTTAAAGGCTCTTAAAACACTTTTGCTGCAAAGCGATATAATGAAGAAATAGTATTCTCTTCTTTTGAGTTTCGAAGAAATTATTATAAAATAAAATCAATTAATAGGGTATACTTAAACCAGCCCCCCCCCCCCCCCCCCAATAATTTTCTATAAGTAAGAGTTGGTGCTTGTTTATAAAACATCTATGATGATCGCTAGAAGGAATGCAGACCTTCGAATCAATCAAACATCATGCCAAGCTGCTCTGAAATTCCTATCGAACATATTTTACAGACGATGCGTGGGAGCTATTTAATAATAATCCATTGCTTCAATATGCACACAGGTCACAGAGCAAACACATGTTGATGATCCACTAAATTTTCTCATCTTCTGTCACAGTGATTCTATTTCTGTCTCCTTTGTTTTTCTCTGCTAAAACTCAATCATTCACTCAAGCTCTCTTCTTTCATTCAGCTCTCTTCTTTCATTCAGCCCTCTTCTCTTGTAAATACTGCTCTCCTATATCATTCAGCTCTCTTCTCTCCAGTGACGTAGCTGGCATGAGGGGCCGTGCCCACTCTCCTATGTATACAAAATGTTGCTCACGTTTTTTGTTTTTAAATTGTGCCCTCCCCCCCTCCGCCTATCAACTTTTTTCTGGTTACACCACTCACTGCTTCTGTCTACTTTGCATTTAGAGTTAAATTAAAATAGTTTTCAATCGTTACAATTTTATGTCAATGAATATTGTTAGACTCAGGCTAAGATTTTTTTTTCAACAAAGGTCATTTCATCTTGTTACATTTGAAAACTTTAATTTTTTCAAGTCAAGAAATTTTTTAATAACTATTTGGGAATGAATATTTTGACTTGCTATTCGGTTTAAAAGCAAGAATACTCTATATGTACCGCTTATGTCAAACTATGAACAAATTCGAAGTATCGATGAGGAATCGAATCCATAGGCTTCCGTGCTATGTCCAACTTTTTTTCCTTAAAAATTATTATAAAAGGCAAATCATTGCAAAATGTTAAAAGTTATTTTACTTTTTGTAGCTTGTATCAATTTAGCTTTTAAACTATTTTTGAATGATGCTGAGTAAAATGAAATAATGCGATCTTAATTTTTTGTTTGCACAATTATAACTTCATTTTATACCCTTGCCCCTGAATCAATCACATTTTTTCATATAAACATCGCAGGGTGTCTAGTAGACTCTTTGCCTTTAGACTAAATTCACTCATAAAACTATCTAACCTTCAGTTATTTGTTTTCTCTATGAATCAAATATCCTTTCATCAATTCGTGGTGGACTACTTCATTTTTCAAATGAAAAGCCTATTCCACCCCCCTAACAATTTTGGATTTTTTTTAAACTAGTCTATATTCTGCAAACTTTAAAATATTTTCGCTGGAAGTATAGTATTTAAATTCACCAATTTTGTAAAAAAAAATATAAAGTAGTCTTATATATTTAGGACTTTAGGTATGCGCTGAATACACTCTATTTTAAAGGATTGCTTGAATATTTGGTCTCCCGTGGTATTTCCAGACCACTAATTTTGAAAATTGCAACAAAAAAATTTCGCCCCCCCAATAATTTTGAGGATGTGCTTAAAATATAGAAAAAAAGATTTTGACAATTTTTTATACCGAAATAGAAAATTAGGTTTGTGTGTCAAATCGGGATAGTTTTCATTTATGCAATCAGTTTCTTGTAGACGAATAAGATAATAATTCAAAACAAACACACAATATATTTAAAAAAAACTGCGTAAAGTATTTGACATAGAGCTTTAATAGTCTCACTACACTATAAATATTACAAAGAGATCCGTATTCATTAATTATTTCTTGAAATGTAAGAACATGTCAATTTCAATTTTTCGATCACCAGCGATTATCCAAGATAACGTGAGAGAAGGGGCGCCTAATTATTAATTCTTTACGATAAGGAAGGGAGACGGACTCAGGGCGTGCACAAGTATATTTGCTATTCCTTTACTCATTGGTTGATTGAAGCTATCTTATTTTTAAGAATAACATGCTTTGCTTTAATGTTGATATTCTATTTTAGCTTTTTCTTTGTCTTCATTAAATATTTCTCTTTATTTTTAGGTAATTTGCTTCAAAAAAGCATAGTTACACTTAATTGACATTTGATTAGTAATTATCATATAATGTAACTAAGCTCTTAAATTTCGCTTTATGATAATATTTTTGACTCTGTAGTATAAGGGTAACATTGCAAACTTTTTACTCAGGAGCACGAGTAAGAATAATTGTAGAATTTCCACTACTACTACCCAGTCCTCCCTGATTTTATCGAAGCCCCTTCTTCCCGTTACAACATTTTTTTTAAAACTAATTGTTTGGTGTAGGATAGTTAGGGTAAATAGAGTAAGGTGAGAAGAGGGAAAATGCGAAGAATTAATATTGAAAATGACATCATCTTAGAAGAGGATTAAAGATTTAAAATCGATCCATAGGAGAGGATTAATAAAGATTTGCTTATATACTTACTATCTTGCTTTTTTTGAAGTGCTAAAATCAATCTACTAATACTTGCGACTAAGACATTTTTGAATAAATATGCTACTAGTTTTAAAATACTATTTCAATAAATACAGCTAAGTTAATTAAAGACGCAATATACACCATGGAACATTTGGAACTTGAATTGAAATATAAATCTATCTCACTTGATAACTAACAGCACATTAATCTTAACCCGGTGTCCATAGACCCATTATCGATATAAGTCAGGATATTTGATTTGATTTTTAGATCAGCGTTTCTCCCCATGAAATTTTTCAATTCCCGCTTCTTTAGCGGCAGTTGGAGGTTGTTATTTAACAGAAATGATGCTCTTTATATAGACGATTGGTTTGGGAATTTTAGACATCATCTACCAGCATGAAATATTGAGAACTTCATGTTGATATCTCGTTTTTATTTTATATAAGTATTTTCGCAACCATCTCTCTTTCTATTAAAAATCCTCTTTTCCTTTTTAACCATACACTTGGTTTAAATAGCCCTTAGCCTATTTTAATACTTGAAATGAGATAGATAGATAGAGAGCGTTAAACACTTTGGTTGGATGATTTTATTTGCAAATTCTGGTTAAGTTGTATTTGATGTACAAATATATCATAATTTGGAATAGTATAAGATTGCCGACGTTATAGTAAAAATTTAGCAAAAACCTATACGCTATAACTATAAGCTATTAGTGTTTTTCTAAAGATAAAAGTTATTATTGATCGCTTAGGAAATTTTTCAAGGTGAATCTTCAGTTTCATGAATCTTGCTCATGCCGGCGTGAATAATGTTGGTTAGGCACTTGTCTTCGATACTAAAAGGTCTTTGGTTCGATTCAACACGAAGCCTTTTTTGCTCATAGCTCGACATAAGCGGAGCTTTGCCTTCACCTTTTTTTCCTTCCAGTGTTGATCATCAAATCAACAAGCTGTCCACTCATTTTAAAAGAAAGGCCCGCTTTTATTTTTTTTTTTTTTTTAAGGAAAGGAATATTTTTGGTGGGGGTTTTTTTGGGGAGTACCCCCATTTTTTTTAATTTCTTGGCAATACAAACACTGGAAATGTTTGACTCTTCTGATGGTGCTTAGCAGAAAGCGACAGTGGGTAAATGAAAACAATCTTTAAAAAGTTACTTGCAAATTTCTTCTGTTTTCCTGGACGGGAGAGAAGACTTTCTTTACCAACGCTCAAAATGTGAAATTATAGTTTAATAATTTTTTTATTAATAGTTACCAAATAATGTGATTTTATTGACATAATAATTTTTCACATTTGAAACTGGAGCGAATGGGAGCAATCCCATTCCAAGGAAGCTTATTTTAATTTTCTGTTAGACTATGCTAGCCTTAATACTGTTGTACATAAAGTCTTTCCACAAACTATGTGTTTATATTATACTTATCCCATTAAGTTCCAATGTTCCCATTTGGAAACATAAGTAATTTCATCTTCGTTGGGGTTATATAAAAAATGAATGCGTTGATTCAACATTTTTTAAGTTAAAATCACGCATCCTCCATAATATATCTAAACCATGTGTGTTCATGTTTGAAACAGTTTCCTCTGCATCATTTTATTCTATGAAAAAGATCAAAAATCCTCAAAGAAGATAACATTCTCAGAATATAAAATAGAAACAGATATTGGAAAAATTTTAAAATAAAAGTCAGAATCACTATTTCGTCTGAATAAAATTTTGTAAGTTAAACTTGCTTATAAATTTTTCGTTTTAAACTTTTAATAAATTAAGATGCCGACTTGCGCCATGAAAAAATCTTGTCTTGTCTTGTCTTGCCCAGGAAAAAAAGATTGGACATCCTGTCCTAGAGAACCACGCTTCATACAGTAACAGCTATTACATTTTTATTCAGTGCGAGATATAACATTTTCACCGATAGATCACAAAGGTTTGTGAATATTTTTTCCTTATAGCAAGACATTACCCGGTTGGTTGTTTAACAATATAAAAAGGCTGTAGCTAGATATAATTTCAAATATTGAAAGCCAATAATATCCACTCAGTTTGTTATTCGAGTAGAAAAAATAGGATTTTAAATTCTAAACAACAGCATATTTTATTTTTAAATTGCTATCGACAGCAGTTTGTGTAGCCTTTTATGATTCGTATGTATTGCACAAACTTGAATCTGTGTGGTTTTGTAAGGTACACTTTATGGTAAAATCGATACTATAATTCTTTATTAGTGTTGTAGGACAATTTTTTCAAAATAATCAAAACTACACACATTTTTGTAAGCAGAATGGAAAAGTCCACACATTAGCGTATTGGAAAAATAAAAATTCATTAATTTTTTTATAGTATATCGCTGATATACAGTCAAACCAAAACAATTTGGAAATCTCGTTAATTAAGCGAATGAAATTCATTGGGAGTGATTTTCATATAGCACGCCAAAAAATTCAAACATCCGTTCACAATATTGAAATCACAAGATTCAAATTTAATTGCATGAAATATAAAAAAATTCAGCATAAATTTCAATGATAGCTATTTCAAATGATAAATAAAAATTCTTAGTGTACAAACTTAATCAATGAATAGATCTCAATACTTTATAGCAGGCTGACTGCTTTCCGGTTACTTCAGGATTATCTTTGGGGTGGAAAAAGCCCATACACACATCAATAATTTTGGTCAGTATAGATATCAATACTTAATTTTATTTTTTGATAACGACTTTTCTGCCTTGATTCTGAAGATAACAAGTATCATAAAATATCATCACGACTTCCCTCTCTTTGCTTGCTTCATACAATTTATTGGAGGTAGATATAGTTTTAAAATTTCCTCTTAATTTTTAATGATATAGACAAGTTAAAAAGCTTCCAACTTTTTACTAAAAATTTCCATAGCTTTTATAAGGTAAATTAAATAGTATAATAGAAAGTCTGTTCATTTGAGAAAAATCACTGCATCTTTGCTGAGATATCGTTTCGCTAGAACTAACTGAAGGCACGCTTCTGAGGAGGTAGAAGCATTTTCATGGCGATCTTCTGGATTCAAGTGCTGAGTTTCTGTTAGACATGTGGTATAGTCAGAAGGTTAGTGCGCGATGTTAGATAATGCTACAACAAAAATGCCTTCAGATTCGGAAGAAATGTGAGTAGAATCGCAGAAAGAAATCAGGATAATCTCAGGAAGGTTGAGTCGTAGTTAGACTCCCCCATACAATAATATAGGGAGCCGTTCAAAAGAGGTCGAAATTAAAAGAGTTACATGACAAAAAAATTTTGAATTCAAAAGTGACATGACAAATGAGGGGCAAAAAATTTCAAAATTGAAAAGAGTGAGAAACCAAAAGAGTAACAATATTTAAAAAAGTGAGATGACAAATGAATGAAAATCAAAATAGGAAATCTAAAAAGAGTGGAATTTTCATAAAAATGAGTTATTATTTTTAGAAGTTTACATTAAGTAAATGGATTTTTTATATTATCTTAGAAAATTTACACTCAAATTTTTAATTGAATAAAACGAGTTTTTTTATGGTTAATTATTATTTATCAATTTTTACTTCTTTTTTTCATATAAGACTTTCTTTTTATTGTATATGATTTGAAATTCTTAATTATTTACTTCAAAAACATATTAAAAAGGACGAAAATACCCGATTTTTTTTTATAAAAGACCTTCACAATAACTCTAACACTAACTAAATGAAAAACTACCTAACTGTCTAGCTCATTACTTAACTTGCCATTAGCCAACTCAACAAACTAACCAAAAAACAAAGCGAAAATTTTGAAGACTATTGACACTTTGGTTTTCAAATGGTTTCCGAACTTTAAAACATTTTCGTTAGCTTGTCGGGCTTTAGAAAAGCGGGTGCTAACACTTGAGAAGACGGTTCCTCTTCGACACCCAACGTTGTTGATGCAGCAAAATCACACTTCAAGTATGAGTCGTCATATTTCATTTTTAAGCCATTAAGAAAAATGCACATTTACATCTATAAAATTAGGCGTGAAAAGCAATGAAATAATACAAATAGTATTCTCGATTCAAGGACTAAATTATTTATTATTTTAAATGTGACTTATTGGGAAAAAAGGCAAATGACCCAATATGGGTGCATTGCGCAAGACGATCCACTGAGTGACCCCTTCTAGGTCCCCATGGAACTGCTTTGCGATCTTTTAGGGGACTGCGGACTCAAGTTTGAGAACCACTGGGCTAGAAGGTAGTGATGCAATCAGAATTACAAACAAGGTCATTTGATATGATAAAATCCGTGTAGTCATCGGAAGTTATGGCGGGATTGAGAGCTTACAGTGCAAGTATAATGTCGGGTAATAATATTTTCATTAGACAAAAATTCTTTTATAATAAATTTTAAAAATAAAAAAAACTTCGCCCCCTCCCCTCCAATATACGATGTGTGCTTCTGGAGTCAAGTGTATATCAAGAGAACTCCAGTGAGAAAAATTTAGGACTACTAAAAAGAACATTTTTAGAATTACAGTCGTTTGAACTGCTTTGCTGGCAAAATCTTGAATCCCGGAGGGCACACTTATGCTCTCAGGCACTGTTTTAGACGCCCTTTATATTATAATGCTGTAGATAATAAATAGTATTTACTATATATTTATCTAGATTGCGTCGTCTAACCCCTAGTACTGATCACGATAACACCATTAATCACAGACTATATATTTTAAGAATAACTAACTAGTCGAGTCGAGTGTGCAAAGCGTAGCTGATGGCTCTTCAATAGGCGAAACATATCCTGCGGATAGTGTACGTTGATCTTTCATCACTCAACTTTTGTGACGTAGATATTTATAAAAAGATTCAATCCTTCCAACATCAGATGGAGAATTGCAATTAAGATTATATAAATTTAAGGCCACTTTCGCAGAAAATGGAAGTATAATAATCGAGCACAGTTGATAAAAGTTACTCTTGTTTTGGGGTGTATTATTGATAATGCATTCGAGAACTGAGTTAGTGAGGTAGGCATAATTGTAAGATAATAGTCCCTTGACGATAAACAGCACGTATCGGAACTTAATTCATTTAGATCTGATATCATAGTTTTCTCAAAGAATAAAATAGGGGATCTATGTAAATAATTTTAATGCATTTCGTAAATTAACCTTCCATTTTATTCCTAGATTAATTCAATACTTTTCTTACTTCATAGCTCGTAGTCAGTGAAGACATTGGACAACCAACCTTCTTACCCTTACAATTTAAGCGATTGCAAAAATATTTTGCCATGTGTTAATCAATGAAAAGTTGATGGCTCTACTCAATTGTTAAGATAGTGGAGGAATTCAATAAATTTTCACTCTCTCTCCTCTTAATCAAAGATGACGTAATTTGGCATCATCCTGAAAATGGGAAACATGTTCCTTTCCGTTGCCCATTCAATCTTCACAACGCGTAATTAAAGTCCGAAGGGATTTTTACGTTAACTTCAACGTTTATAAGGCGTAAATAAGAATTCAAGCACATCTAAGTATAAAGAGATGCTAATACTTCATAAAACAGTGTGATATATGATTTTGCCGAGGTTGTGTGCAGGAATATTCTCAACGTGGTTCTTCAACCCATACTTCCAATTGGACTTGGTGTACTGCTTTGGCTTTGACGAACACTGATAGCGTTGAAACAAGAGGTGCTTGTACCTTGGCATGAGTTCGTTCAAGTACCTCTTAACGACGTTGATATCCAGACACTTTTCGTGTGTGTGCGCAAGGTACATGTTGAAAATCGTTCTTATGTCGTTGATCATGCGCAAGTCCTTTTCTGTCAAGTCGTTTTCCAGCTCGATATTTAAATCGTGTTCTGGAAAGAAGTCTGGACCTAGACCTGCTATAAGGGAGGTGCATCTCCCTTCTTCACGGTCGTGAATCAATTGGGCAAGAGGAGCCAGCGTGCTGCAAAATATCTCCAGCATGCCACTCACACTGGGAAACATGGAAACCCCGGAAATGAGCATGTTTTTATTAGAGGAGCTCAGGCGAATATTGGAAGCTATGAGAATGCATGGACTAGAAGTTAGTGGCGTGGTAGACAGATTCACGAAATTGACGGAAGATTGATCAATAGAAACCGGCTTGAAGGAACCCGAGTTTGTTAGGCATTTTATCGTCGCTTCCAAAGGACTGGAAGGACCCAGCACCGTCTTGGTGTCGAAAGCACTAAACTTATCTCGGTCCGGAATATCTTCAAGGTTAAGCATGTTCCAAGAGAAATCAGGGTCAATGTTCTTTCCCTGCTTAAAGGAGTATACCCTGTTATTGAGATCCGTTCTCAGTTGTTTCGTTTCCTCTTTGAAAGAGCAGTATTTGTTTTTGATCAAAAAGGCATTTAGAGGAGGCGCTTGCATGCTTAACTCGTGCTTATAAACTCCATCGTACAAGATCAGCGTGGCTAGCCCATTCACAACAGACATAACACGAGCGGTCACGGATCTATCGCATATAATCTTTTTCAAGAGGTTGTTTGTACTGCACTCTGAACCGATGTCATCTTCGTCGATGTAATGCGAGGATTTGGTGTTTTGGACCAACTTGGTTTGAAACCTCGTTTGCCACAGTCGAGACGGAAAAACGAGGCTACGAATTTTCATCAAGTCATAGGGCATTTCCTTCAGCTCTGCAGCCTTGACAACCAACCAGTTGCCATAGTCTATGAAAAAGACGGAGACCTTGTCTATTTCAGGATAGTACTCCATTATCTTTGCTCTGTAATAGAAATCGTTGTACTGAGCGATGCAGAAAGCATTTTTCTTGCATTTGAACGAGGGTAAAGGCTTTAAGGAGGGCCCATTCAGAGAAGCCACGATTTCTTCGAGTTGGTCTGCTTTGTTCGCATCCATCACCCACAGGATGTCACTTTTGTTAAAGTCGAAATGCAAAATTTTTAAATCGATGAAGTGACTTTTTAGTTCTGGAAACTGGAACATATCAATTTCATCCTCGGCATCATCGATGCGTGTGTAAAAGAAGGTGTCAGTGACCAAAATGTTTTTGAAACCGAGTCTACCATTGTTTTTGATGTTTTCTTCTAACACTTTTTCCATGAAGGTCGTTGAAACGGATTTGGGATAAATGTGCACCTTCAGAGGCTGTGACGTCTTCTTCAGGAAAAGCGCTTCATAGATGCTGGGCGAGATGCCATCTAGAGAGCTGTTATGGTGGTTGTACGTTTTCACAACAGGAAATTCCACATAAACTCGCCCAGAAATGAAGAAATATTTGAGAGGGTAAGGATGAGATATGTGTTGCAAAAACTTTTCAATTTGAGGACTGTACATCGGGGCATCCTCTGAAGGAAGCCCAGAGAGCATGACAGAGGAAAGAGGACTCAGACCTTCTAACTGCATCGAAGCTTCATTCATGTCCACGGCACTCTGCAAAAAGAAGTGGGGATAGAAGGCAGCCGCCATGCACAGCTTGAAGCGAAGGTGCTTATCGCTTTTTGGTTGAGCGTTATTTTCTGCGAAAGGGTCGCTTTCAAGAAAAATGTTGAAGGTTCGCAGACGATTGTGCAGATCAGCAATCAGGAGGGAGCACTCGTTCAGTCTGTCTGCGTGCAACATCATCTTCCTGGACCATGTGGACTCTGGTGGATTCGGGTGGCAAAAGGAATTGAGCTCCTTTTTGTGCTTCCACGCTTTGTAGGCGTTTAAAGTCATGGTGAAGTCACAGAAAGAGGAATTGGCCCACTTCATTTTGCTGCGGTAGCTACAGAAGGCGTCGGTTCGCGAGTAATTCACAAAAAAGTTCTTGAGGGAGAGAGATGCTGCGATTATGACGCAGTCGTTCAAGCAGTCGAACAAGTGTCCAAACAAAATTAGCTTTGTCAAACGCACGTCCAAGGGCAGGTCGCACGCAACCCTGCCCAAAAAAGTCAGGTTGCCGTCATAGGGGTCCGCTTCGCCCTCACAGAAAAGGGTCAGCGCTCCCACTTCCTTTAATTTCATCAAAGACTTTTCAACATCTATGAAATTTGGCGGATTCAAAAAAACTTTGAGCATGTCAAGAGGATTTTTGAGTCCAAGCTTTTTGACTTTAAGAATCACAGACTCCATGGAGCAACGCAGGATTTCTGGCGTCTGAATTGACTGAATGCTTTCTTTGTAAAAGGCGGAGGTTATGAGTTTGAAGACAACACCAGAACTGCACCTCCCGACTCTCCCTCTACGCTGGACACAGTTCACTTTGGAGGCCCAAGCCAATTCCAAAAGATTGAAATTGGTGGACTTATCACTTACCAATTGTTTGTGCAGGCAAAAGTCGATCACATACTTAATGTCTGGCAAGGTGATTGAGGACTCCGCTAAATTGGTTGCGAGAATCACTTTTCTAACACCCCAGCTACTCTTTTTAAATACTTTAAGTTGTTCTTCTATCGGTAGTTCAGAGTATAGCAAAAATATATCCAACTGATAACTCCGAATGTACTCTTCCATGTACCTCTTCATGCGCTTAATTTCCAGAATACCAGGAAGAAAAACTAAAACACTATCTCTGGTATTGTTCGCTTCTTCACAGTAATTTTCAGGATCATTACTCAAAGAGGACTTGGTTTCAAGTATGTCCAAACAAGATATTATTTTGCCCGCTATAGCGTACATTTCATCTGGTATGGAAACTTCTTTATTAAGGTTTATCAAAACAGAAGGAGGAACTTCGATGCCTAGACAAGCATTTAGATCTTCTAGAAAGTATTCTTCTACGTTGAAACGGTTTCCTTGGATACGTAAGCTTTTAGCATCAAAATTTTCATTACCAACTTTAACGCTGAAATAATTAGTGAACATTTGAATGTCTATTGTTGCAGACATGATGATGACTTTGGATTGAATTTTGTTCTGGTGCAATAAAACTTTGATTATCGCTAAAATCAAGTCAACTTCCTGCGTCCTCTCATGAACTTCATCCAAAATGATGTGACTGAACGTTTGCCGACTAATGCCCAAGTCTTTGCCACAGCCAACCAGAAGTGCCAGAAGGATTCCGGTTGTCACGTAAAAAATACGCGTATCATCACAGGTGTTTGAGTGCAGCTGGACTTTGTAGCCGACTAAAGTGCCTATAGGCCATTTCCTTTCCTGACTCACCCTCTGCGCGAGTCCTATAGCAGCCAGCTTGCGAGGTTGCGTGATAATGATTCGGCATTCCTTGTTAAGAGAAGCAGCCTCATCAATGATGTACTGCGGGATTTGGCTGCTCTTGCCACAGCCAGTGGAGCCGTGCACAATCGTGACGGGGTAAGCGGCGATCGCAGAAAGGATTTCTTCTTTGTGCTTCACAATCGGCAGATCCTGTCCGTATTCATGGTCTTTGAAGTCGTAGCGCCTGTAAACGCTGTCCACGTTTGTGGGTGCGCTGATCTCTTCTTGAGTGAAAGCGAAGTTTTCGGCGTTCACTTCGATGTTCTCCAAGGAGTCCACAATTTCTCTCCTTTCGGAGCTTGACTCGGGTGCGGGTGTCTGCGGGTTCGTTAAGCAGTCGTTGTAAGAAGTGAACGTTTTGAACGTTTTGGGCGTTAACATATGCAAATTCTTAGGAACGCTCTCATTGTTTTCTCCCACATTTTTCGGAGCACTTTTTGTTTCAATGCCTTTAAAGTATTCGTGGTACTTGGGATCGATCGTCGTTTCACCGCGGAACCAGTTCAAATAAATGTCGTTGAGCGAATTCGGCATTACCTCTCACTTTAAACAAAACCAGTTCTAAAATACAAACGCAATCATTAAAAAGTATGATACTTTATCCAATCCAACAAATTTATGCTGTATTAACATAAGTGTATATGCAAAAATTTAATGGATGCACGGCAAAAAGCGTTTTTGGGAAAAAATGTTATGAGAGCACTCTGACTTGTTCAATGCTCGTACTATCTATTCAATCCACGCTTTCTATCAAAATAAAACGTAGCATGCTTTAAATGTATCTGAACATAGATACGTCTTTGTATTGTTGCTTTCCGAGTATGAAATAAAATGGTCATTACACAAAAAAGTACAGTTTCAAGAGACGAATTTTCGCCTCCAGGAGTCTTTATCGATTTAAAATACATATAGGGTCGTGGAGTCGAAAATTCGTGTCACTTATGAATATATTTGTTTAAAAATTGTTTACTTCTTTTTATATGAAACTTTTTTTTTCATTCAGCACTTTACTAATTTTACAAAATTATATATTTATTTTTTAATTGTTTTAGAATAAAAAAGATGATTTTTAAGTGGCATACTTATCATGAGGGTTATGGAGGCGGTATCGAATAAAATTTAGAAGTTGCAGTAAAAGACATTTCCCAAGTATTTTAAATAATGAAAAGAATACGTTTACTTTTTGTAAGCATATGAAATGGTCCTTCTTTAGACGAAGTGAAGAGGTGGCATAAGGATTTGGAGTAGTATAGCCGAAGTTCGATTTTTGTAAGGAGAGCATATCTTCGAATATAAGTTAAGGTTTTGGGGTTCAATAAGCTTCCTTTCCAAGTTTTTTTTCAATGATACTTTTTTCGTATTTTTTTTAAATGTCTTATTATACAATCGAACATGTAATTCCGAATTTGTTTCCAAATTTGAGCAACGACCTCAAATTTGTTATTTAAGAAATTTTTGGCAGTAGTCATGGTTAGATGCCATTGGATTCCTCTCATCACTCCAAACACAATGGTATATGTTTTGAGTTCAAGCACCCAACTTACGGGTAATTTTTTACAATCCTCGAATCATCTTTGATCACTACTTAAATGAGCATATTAATTTAAATGATTTATAGGGAAAGCATTGTTGTTTTAAATTCATTTTTCAAAACTATACATATTTAGTTTGATGAACAATATCTCTTTTCCACATTCAATCACTGGCAGCGTATCAGCATTTCAGCTTTTTTACATTAGAAGAGACTTAATATTCTTTGCTTCGGCTTTATAAAATCAATGTTTAAAATTGAGATCCATTATGCTTTGAAATTCAATAATTTATTTAGTTTGACTGACTCTTTTTCAACTGCCTATCTACTTCCTGTCTTCATATAAGATGCTTCAAATTAATTACTTCCTTTTTTGTTATTTAAGTTCTAATTACTGCGGAAGTGTGTGAACGATTGAGTTTGTTAATCTGACAGAGGGTAAAGATAAAATAAAACTTATAATTTAAATTAAATAATGTAGATTGTCCTCAATATTTGGAACTTGTGAATAAAGGAATTCCAAAATCTCAGCAACAAGCTTTAAACAAAATTCAGCCACCGATTTAAAATAAAATTTACCATAGTTATCATCATTATAAGCTATGAAATTATATTTTTTAAAGTTATTTATATTTTAAATATTTAAATATATTCTTTTTTATTTTTTTGATAAAGAAGTTGGCTTTATCTCTCAGTGAAGAAGCGATGGAAGTAAAATAACAAACTCTTCAAATTAATGTGAAGAGAAGATCAATCCACAACTAGGAAATGCAAAAATGCTCTAAAAATATTCATTCATATTGTTGCTCTAATTGCTTTGGGATTTATTGATAAGATTTTTTATTCGATATTTTTACCTAAAATAAAAGTGCATGTTAGAAGTTACAATGATGTTTGAAGAGCGGGTTTTCGCTTATCTTGGAACAGTTTCGGAAAAGATTCACACTGTTTTTGTTTCTGGAAGGCCTAGTCCCTAAAATTTTCGAATGTGGAAATTCTATTGGTATTTGTTTAAGTTTTTAACATCTTTTCGGGGCTTATTTGTACTGTCAATATTAATTAAGTATTTCTTGCTTCAACAAAATTGTGTAACCTGACGAATAACTTTAAAAATGAAGACATTCCTTCCGTATTTATTGTTCCTTGAGTTTTTTTGAACATTTATTTTGTGTAGAGTAAACGACAAGGTCACTTCAAAGTTGCCAAAGAGAGCGACGCAAAAAGACCGCCTTACAAAATAAATGAAGCAAAGAAAGACTCTTCGCTTGGCATGTCTAGTAACGAGCTGAATCGTCTTCATAGAAAGGATAAAAGTTCACATTGCAGAGGTTTTGTGAACATACTAACATTTGACAGAAAGCTGAGTTTAAGAAAATCAAAAAAAATTACACAAACCTTGACATCCTTACAGAACCTCAAAATACAAATGTTATAAAAAAAACTTTATGTAATTAAAAATACTCACTGTGATCGATCTAAGCACAAATATTGTATGCTTTTTTTATTTAAACAAACCCAATTTAACAGCTGAAGATAAAATTAGGGTTCCAGATGATTCATTTTAGCTTACAGGCAATAATCATATGAAAAGTTAAATCTAAATAGATTTGAAGATCAGTTTCATATATTACATTCCAAATACACTATATCAACAAATTCTCCATACAAATAGCACTCACGGAATCTTAATTCATGGTATTTCTAATATTTACGAAGATATGATTATTCATATTCATCTTATACGTGTAAAATGCTAGATGAAATCTTCCCGAAACCTTTTTAAGGTTGAACTAAAGAGAAACAAAAGAAAAAGTTTTAAGTAAATGAAATTTCCAAATAAATTTAAATTAATTAACAAGCATGTCTTTTTAGGAACTGAAATTTTAATCTGAAATTTTATATCAATGAATATTGTTAGACTCGCGCTAAGAATTTTTTTCAACAAAAGTCACTTAATCTTTATCACTACGTTTGCTACATTTTGTAACATTTAAAAACTTTAATTTTTTCTAGTCAAGAAATTTTTTTCAATAGTTATTTGGGAATGAATATTTTGATTATCTATTCAGTTTAAAAGCAAGAATACTCTATTTGCTTAAAATTTGAGCAGAGATATTTTTTATAATGTTCGATTGTTAAATTTTATAACTAACACTGTACATAATTAATTAAATCTTTTTTTTAAGAAAATTTTTTGATTATTATAAAAATATAATATCGAAACAAAATGTTTCAGTTGTTAAAAATGTATTTGATCTATTTATGACAGCTGTCAGAATTTTATTTGTAGACAGAAATATTCAAAAAAAAACTCAATGATTTTCTTTTCTCGTATACTTTGATTTATGTTAGTTTGGTCCTCGGACATTTCGCACCATTATTTTCATAAGACAGTTCGTCCCATGGACAATTCGCCCCATTATTTTCATAAGACATTTTGTTTCATGGACAATTCGCCCCGTTTTTTTCATAAGACATTTTGTCTCATGGACAATTCTAAAAAATTAAGAGATAAAATGATTAATTTGAAATAATTTAATAGAGATAAAATAAACAAGAATATAAATTTTTTTAATAATTTTACACATATAATAAGCAAAGATGGATGAAACAAATAGCCTATGAGACAATTTGTCCAGGGGGCAAATTGTCTATGGGGCGAAATGTCTGTCGACCTTTCTTTATGCCTCCTATTATTTTGAAATTATTTTGAGAACAGAAGGTTCCATTTTAAAATAGTAAAAATTGCTTTATTAGTTTATTTTATTTCCTTTCTCTCTTATGTTAATTATGTAGCAAATTTTTCAATTTTGAGTAAAAGGTAAGGTGCAGCGGATGTATTTTCATTGACCAGACACTGATGTACCGCTTATGTCAAACTATGAACAAATTCGTATCGATGAGGAATCGAATCCAGAGGCTTCCGTGTTATGTCCATCATCTCAACCAACCTTCCATGCCACCCATAGAGTTTGCTGTAGGGGATACACCAAATGAGTTTTAAAAAAACTTAAGTTATGCTCTAAAATTTTTTAGTTTTTGTTGAAGCTCTATAACTTTTTCTGATAGACTTTTTTTCCTTAAAAGTTATTATACTTTTTGTAGATTTTTGTAGCTTGTATCAATTTAGCTTTTAAACTATTTTTGAATGATGCTGAGTAAAATGAAATAATGCGATCTTAATTTTTTGTTTGCACAATTATAACTTCATTTTATACCCCTGCCCCTGAATCAATCACATTTTTTCATATAAACATCCCAGGGTGTCTAGTAGACTCTTTGTCTTTAGACTACATTCACTCATATAAAACTATCCAACCTTCAGTTATTTGTTTTCTCTATGAATCAAATATCCTTTAATCAATTCCTGTAATGTGCCTGGTAGACTACTTCATTTTTCAAATGAAAAGCCTATTCCACCCCCTAACAATTTTGGATTTTTTCAACTAGTGTATATTCGATGGTTGTATGTAAAAATGCCCCCAATTAAAAAGTAGGAAAAAATGCCTGATTTTTAGGATTTTTTTAAATTATATAAATATTTTTATTTGGTACCGTTTTGAAAGGCTAAATTTCTAAAATTTCTTAATCTATAGGGTTTTTTTCTTTATAGTTCTTGAAAACAATAGCAAAGTGCAGATTTGTGGGAATGTGTTCTTAAAATCAGTTAAAACACAAAATATATTTAGAAAGTGTTCTAATACACACAAAGTCCAAAAATATTTGCTATTTTAAAAATTTTGTATTTAAAAAATTGTTGTATGCTGTTTTTTAGTTTACTTTAATTAAATTTTAAATGTTTTAGATGAAAAGTTGACTTTTTGTTTTTTTTTACAAAAAATTTTATTTGACATATCTTTTTAAAAAAAATTTTTTTTAATTTTAATTAATAATTTTTTGAAATTTTTTGTTGGAGCATTTTTTCCTAATTTTAAATTTGGGTATTTTTTCCTATTTTTTAATTGGGAGCATTTTTTCTGCGCACCATATTCGATATGCAAATTTAATTAAAATATTTTCGCTGGAAGTATAGTATTTAAATTCACCAATTTTGTAAAAAAAAATATAAAGTAGTCTTATAAATTTAGGACTTTAGTTATGCGCTGAATACACTCTATTTTAAAGGATTGCTGGAATATTTGGTCTCCCGTGGTATTTCCAGACCACTAATTTTGAAAATTGCAATAAAAAATTTTCGCCCCCCCCCAATAATTTTGAGGATGTGCGCCCCTGATTCTAAACTTTTAATACAATTTTTTTGTCTATGCAGAGATTAAAAACTTACTATAGTAGTGTTTTCTTTATTATAAATTTATAATTTTTTTTTTCATTTTTAGAGTTTCTATTTTTAAGTTTCTGATTTTGTTGTTTTTGCAGTATTAATACTAAAATATTCATTCTTACATTTTAAGGACTATAATTATTGAAAAATCTTAGGATAATTACTTGTTGAAAGTTTTATACTTCTCCAACACTAGTAACTTTTTTCAGATATGCTTAAATTGGTTAAGAAATGCAAAAGTTATAAGCATCATAAGAATTGACTTAAATTTAGTCTGTGAATACTGTTGATAAATAGTACACAACGAAAAATGCGTTTTATAGGTGAGGTGACGGTAAAGAACATAAACGTGGATGCATCAAACAAGATACAAACTAAAAACAGCAACAACAATGTAGATGCAATTTTTGCATAAATATTCAGTATGGGTGTAATATAATCATCAGTAAGACATGTTATAGAATAGCGAGCAAGTCTCTGCATAGTCAAAAAATAAACAATGATTTTGTTTTAACTATATTTCAAGATGAGAAAATATTCAAATCTTTGTTTATAAGGGGTGACGCTGTAAACCCCCATTTTTTGAAATTAGTTCTATGTTAGCGGGATACAAATCATGATATGTTAAAATCAATCAACGCGCCCAATTTAAACAAAGACTATTGAAAGGGCATTCCTATTTTGAGGATTTATTTTAATTTCGGAAAATTATTTATGATTTGAAAAAACTTTAATTACATTAGAATGCGTGCATTTTGAAAATAAAATAAATTTCAGTTATTGCGAGTTTGAAAAGCATATGTTCATTTTATATGTTGGTTGCCAAACCGTTATCTACGCTACGGTTAAACAAAAGAAATTTCGCAATTTTAATACCAATAAATTGTATATCAACGAATAAGATTGAATTTTGGAAACGCAAAAAGAGTTCCCTCTCAACTATCTCGTCTTTTAAATTATTTATAAATAATAATGTAATCATGAGACCTGAAGCCCATCATGTCTTACAAAGAATTGCAAATGTGGGGGCGTGAGTGGTTGGTTAGATACTCGGTTTCGATCCAACTTTCCTCATAGTTAGATACAAGCCGCGCAATCTGTCTTTTTGAGTAAAACACCCTTAGAGAACAACAAAACAAAAAATTATTAACTGATTTTTATTACGATTTTGAGATAATTAAAAGAAATAGATAATTTTTTAGATTTGCTTCATCAAACATAAAATATTTTCATGGGTCACGAGCAGCCATGTAATGGGCACTTGAGGCCGGGCCACTCTAAAAAAATTTGGAATTTACAAATTGAAATGAAATAACCAATTAATTTTTGACAAGCTTATACTAACAATATAAAGCAAATAAAATCAAAATATAGGAAAAATAAGAGTGTCATTAAAACACGCGCGCGCAAGCAAACCCACGAATAAAAACACGCGCGCGCAAGTAAACCCACGAATAAAAACACACGCGCTAAGCGCATATATATATTCAAAAATTGATAATAAATTCATATAAAAACAATTAAAAAAATATATTAAACTTTTCTTATTTTTTTTTATCTAAAAACTCCATTTTAATTGATTCCGCCCTTTACAAATATGAAAAACTGGATTTGAAACATAACGAATAAAAAAAATTATTTTAAATTGATAAAACTTTTTTTGATTTTTTAAATACTATAAAAAAAATTAAAAAATATATGTCATCTTAAAATTTACGAATTTCAATTTATATTCAAATGTAAATATTGGTAAAATACTCGATATTAAAAGATATTCGTTGAAAAAACCGGGTCAGTATAAAATGTACACCAAAATGGCCGATTAAAATGTACACCGTTTTATAATTTTTATTTTTAAATCCCCCTCCACCATTTTTAAATCCCCAAACTAAAATTTAGTTCCTCCATAGAATTTATAGTTTTTCAATACATTTTTATGTTTAAGACTCTTTTTCCCTTATTTTTTGGTAAGTTTTATTTTTTCTTTTTGAAAAATTTATATTTGATTTCTATCGTTCATCTTATATAATTTCTTAATAGATTTTTATAATTCTTCAAATGATGCCATGTTTTATATTTTCATATGCAACACAAAAAAATTTTCACATAATTCTACTTAATTAGCTCAATCTCAATTTTAAATAAATTTCTCATAAATTTTTCTAGAGTTACGATAACTGTTAAATTTGCTTGAAACATTTATTAGTTATTAAGTATTATATGCAATATTTATATTTCTTGTTTTATTTAGGATTAAACTCAAGAAGATAAAACATGTTGAACGCGAAATTTGAAAATCATTTTCTTTAACTTGCTAATAACATTAAAAGTTTTGAAATAAATATGTGCAATTTACTTATATTTTACTAAAATTATTTTCTTGATATTTTTTTCATTAAATTACGATTTTATCATCATTTTTTTTAAATTGTCGACGAATTTTTCAGGTTTGTTAAATTAATTTAAAGTTAATTTAGTTATGTGATTAGATAACGTTGGTTTAAACGTTTTTCACAGTAGAACTCTCTTCTTTTTTTGAAGCAAGTCAGATTTGCCCCCATCTCATATAAAATCGTTTTTTATATTTTTTTGACATTATTATTAGATTTGATGATCTGAAATATTTTAAGAGTAGCATAAATTGCAAAGAGACCAATTAATTTCAAAAAATTACTAGGCAAAATACGATTTCTAAAATATTGTTTTTATCTACCCCCGCTTTTTAAATATTGGATCCCCGGCTGTTAATATTACATTTGAATGGATCAATCAAATCGGCAGAATAATGAGATGAAGTATAATATAATTAATATATATAAATTAGTATTATACTTCATAAAATATTTTTGTACTTTCCCGTCAAAGATATTTAAAACTAACATTTTTGTTCGCTACTCTGTCCTTGATATGTGAAATCAATTTAAAATATTTTTATTTAAACTTCTTGTCATAATCGACTTGATAGCTTTACATCCAGGTTTTTTGGCACAGGTATTCGTTTTTGGTATAATCAACACAGGGGCGCACCTCCTCAAAATTATCGGGGGCGAAGTTCCTAAAGTCCTAAATTTATAAGACTACTTTATATATTTTTTTACAAAATTGGTGAATTTAAATACTATACTTCCAGCGAAAATATTTTAATTAAATTTGCATATCGAATATGTTGCGCAGAAAAAATTCCCCCAATTAAAAAGTAGGAAAAAATGCCCCAACACAAAAAATTTCAAAAAATAGCTACACATGTAGCTAATGTATATAACTGATTCTTGTGATTGTTTCTTTTCCTTTTTATATTTTTCAAACTGATTATAATATAAAATATATATATTTTCAAAAAGAACTTACCTTTCAGCTTTAGAGTTCATCTCAGATTTCAGATAACCTGGAATATCTAAAACAAATACAGAATTAGAAACAAAAAACTCATTATAACACATTATTTTTAACATCTCCGACTTAAAATAATATTTAAAATAAGTTAGAAGTAAGTTAGAGTGTTGAAAATAGGAAAAGTTTTTAAAATATGGTTGGTTGTTTGGAGATATCAAAGCACTTTCAGCCATAAGGCTATATGCTCGCATTATGCTTAAGATGGTTAATCATATTTTTTTATGAATTTATTTTTAAGAGTTGGGAGCCTTGGCGATCGAACTCCTGACTTTCAACTGTTAAACTGATAGTATAAAAAAATTAAAAAAAAATCTTATTGTTTGAATATAAAATTTTTACAAAAATTATTGAGATTAACAAATCCATAAGATTTTAGATAAAATTAACTGTCCATAGCTGCCACCCTTGGAAAACGACAAAAGTGACCACTATTACAGATGTCCGCAATACACAGGTCAGCGGCTATTTTTAATTTCAAAGTATAATGAGATAAATATAATATTAAATTCTATAAAACATCTAACAAAGTTGCATTTGTAGTATATCATTAAGGATTTTTTTTTATTTACTTTATTTGTCTTTTGCGCTTTTTTTAAATTTAAGCATGGGGATGAAAATCCTCTTCATTTGTGAGATTCAGCTACGGTGCCTAAACCAACGCATTACCGAAATCATGACTGGAACGCATCTCACTCCTGACATTTTGGCAATAAAAAGCCGTTTGGTAACTATTTACACTAAAAAAAGACATTCAGTTTTGATAGAGGATTAACTTCAAACCTTCTTGAAGAAATCGAACATTGTGGTCTTTATGGCCTCCTCTTTTTAATATGAATATATTATAATCTTGGGTTCGATCCCCCATTAAGCCTACTTTCTTCTTAATTCGATACAAGTCTCCTTAAAAAAATTTCTTGATTTTTATAGTTAATTTGAAATAATGAGAGAAATAAAAATCAACGAAAATCAAAGCCAAATTTTAGTGAACTCAATTTTTTATGAATTAAAATATGATTAGTTTCCAAATTAATTAAAATAATTTATAATATTGTGTTTACATTTTTTATTGTAAATCTCTTTATTATAGACATAAATTATATTTATATCTATTATATTTCAAAATAAACAACGAGTAACACTGGTTTTGTTTGTCTTAAATTTACTCGCTCTAAGCAGAAAATATTATTTTTATTAAGTGAACAAGTATTTGTGTTATTTTTCTCGCTATCATTCCATTATTATAATATATATTATTATAATATATTTTATTCAAAAAATAATTTTTTCTTTCTTTATTATTTTTGCAGAACTTTATAATCCGTTCTAAAACTTCGTAGTTTCTTATAAATCATGTTTGGAATGTTCCAAAATCTTCAAGACGAAATGATGAGGTAAGTTTTATATAAGAAAAAATTCTTATTTAAAATATTTTTTTTAGATCTTTTGGTTTCCAAGATCCGTTTATGCCTCCTAGATCTTCTTCTCTACAACCCTTTAATCATAATAGACAAGCTATGAATCCTTTTTCTATCTTTTCTCAAATGGATCCCATTTCTCATTTTAATAATAATATTAATAGTATGATGTCTAATATGAACAATAATGGTGGCCCTAATTGTTTCCAATCTTCATCGGTTTACTCTTTTTCGTCTGATGGTGTAAATCAGCCAAATGTTTATCAAGAAACACAATCAGTTCGAATTGGTCCTGATGGCAGAAAGGAAATAAAGAAAAAAGTAAGGGATAGTAGATACGGTAAAGAAAAAATTCTTCATGAAAAGCATCTAGGTGAACGGAGTCATGTGTATGAAAAAGAAAAGAATTTGCGTACAGGCGATGAAGAAGAGACAACTCAATACATAAATATGGATGAAGGTATGGTGCCAAATTATATGCTTCATGATATTAATCTGTTTTTATTAAGATGAATATGAGGATTTTAATAATAAATGGGGAAATACTCCGATAGAACACGCTTCAGGATCTAAAAGACCAAGTTCCAAAAGGAACAAAAGGGTTGCTATATGCGATAGGCCAGCTCGATTCATGTGACAAATTCTTTTTCTCATCTTCCTTTAAATATGATTTCCTTTTAGGTCTTCTCTAATGAAGAAAAAATCTAACAATTAATTCATGATGTAATTGTCTTAAAGTTTTAGAATTCCTAATTTCAATATTCATATAATTTAAAAATATCCAATTTATTTATTTCATGTTTAAATAAATTTTACTCAATAATAAATTCATTTTTTCCTCTATTCTTTTGATTTCTAATGTTTCAAAACTCAAACTCAGTATCCTCATATATGACTTGGCGATTTTTCCCTACAATAACGATATTTTTTGTATTATTTATTCGTAAAAAAGATTATTGTACTTTGTTTCTCTAATAGGGAGTTTTATAACTTAGCTATTAGAATACGGATGCTTGTTTTAAGAGGCCAATTTTCGGGGATACCCGCAATTTTTTACACATAAGTAATTTTTTTCCTTTATGATTGCCAGAAATGAAATCACAGTGTCCAATTCAACATAATTTGGTTTACTACTTGAAAGTATATTTCATTAGCTATAGTTATATCAAAAAATTTAAATTGACACATTCTCAAAAATATTGGTGAATTTCAGAAAAAATTAAAATATAGAATGTTAAATGTCTAAATATACATATAAAGTTATTCCTTTTCTAACATTTCAAATAATCTTTTTATTTAAAACCCAAGTTTTGCACTTTAATAAAAATAGTATCAAAATTTTTCTGAAAACCTATAAATTTTGATATTTATTGAAAGATTTAGACATGAAAAGGTCATCCAACTGTCATTAAAATGGTATCAAAAGATGTAGCTAGGAGGGGGGGGGGGGGGGAGAAGATGCAAAACAATGTAAAAATCATTTTTAGAATATCGGGTATGAACACAATTTTGCAAACCCCTTTTCAAGTAAAAATGTTATCTGATCTTTCCATATCAGAATGAAAAATTATCAAAATATATTCATAAAGCAAAATATCAAATCCTTAAAAGTAATTAGTTGAGAAACATAGAGTGAATGCAGAATCGGTTTTTGTTTTTTCTTGACTAAAAATTATATACTTTCTAGCTGTTTGCGTCTCCTGTATTATTTTTCTCTTATCTTGAGAAACATATTTGCTTTAAACCTTTTAATAAAAATATATCTATAAAATAATTTGAAATAAAGTTTGTATTCTTTGATATGAAAAATATTAGCGACTTCGATTCCACTTATAATTTTTCTAATTTTTTAGAAAATTACTACTAACTGATGACTTGACTCATTACTATGACCTTCTTCAGATATATATGACGTAAAATGAAAGCGTGGAGACGAGATGCAGCTATCACAATAGTCCTATTCTTACTCCACAAGCAAGACACTCCACGCTTTCATTTTACGTCATATATATCTGAAGAAGGTCATAGTGACCGAAATATTATTGCTAGTATTTTGTTAAATAAAAGATTTATTCAACGTTTTCAATTTATTTTCTTTACAACTTTTATTTATGAAGACTCAGCGCCATTTTATCTACATCTATTTTTATTATTTGTAGTTTAGTGTTTATCTCACATTGTCTTCAAAAAGATTTTCAAATTATTGTCTATAACTTTTCCATCTAAGCCAAAACAAGCGCATTCAAAAACTAAATGTCTAATAAGATAAAGACTAAGTGTCTAAGAATTTATTTTTTAGTCTAACAATCATGAATATTTTTAAAATCAGAGTCGCAATAATTATTACGGCTCTGTCTCCTTCATAAAACGAGCCAAACCAAGTAAGTCTACTTTGGGCAGCTTAGGACTCATTTTATCGATTTCAGGGTCGAAAGCAAGATAGCAGGGATTGGAAGGAGTCCATCTGGCTGAGTATTGCGCTTGGTTGAATTCTTAATGAGGTGAAAAATTAGCAATAAATATGAACAAACATATTTATATATTATTTCATCACGGCTAATTCAAACAGGGTTTTTCCTATTTTTATTACAGAATTTTTTCATTCGAATCTGCATTCTAATAAATTATAGAACCTCAACCCTGTCTGCAACAAGGTTACGCTGTTTCAGTAAGACATTATTCCCTCTTTGTTTCAGGTAAGCTAATTTAATAAAAAGCATTGACGTTATCTGAAGACTTAAAATTAGAAAATTTTGCCGCTTCAAATGGCGGACTAAATCGTTTCCAAAAGAGAGATAACATTTGATTCTCTGTTTTTTCTGGAGAAATCGCAAGCGTAGATGAAACAATTGAAGACTGGTGTTTACGCTTAGTTTCTCACTGTGATGGTTACTCTTTCGATGATGTATTCAATGCTGATGAAGAAGCTTTGCTTTTTCCTGCTTTACCTAACAAGTAATAATAGGTGACAAGTGTAAAAAAAATCAGAAAAGAATAACTCTTCTTTTATGCTGTAGTGCAATGGGGAAAAGATCTGTTGTAATTGAACATTCAGCTAATCCGCAATGTTTCCGTGGGTTTCAAACATCTTTTCTTCCTATTGAGTGTAAACATAATTGCAAAGCATGGATAAATAACTGAATTTTTGCTGATTGGATCAATAGATTGAACAATAAAATAGAATTTAACTCCCGGTTTGTGCATACCTTCCTACAAACACGACTTCCAGGCTAAGTTAATGACTTGATGCACTTACTTGGCGTAAAAGATTCTTGGAGTTTAATAAAATCCAAATTTAATAACCAACTCTTACTATCGATGAAGATTTTAGGATATCAGTTATTGAATGTGATTCTACAATTTCCTGCTGAAGCTAGAGGTGAAGAAGTTTGTGAAGATAATGAAAAGATGAAATGAGAGATGAGGAAAAATGAATTAGGAAAAAACTGCTCTAACTTGGCCTCGGACAACTACCTCCGATATAAATTGAATCATTTTAAAAAATATTAATTTTAGAGTTCTTGTTTGTTAATGTTATGAGAGCCAGTGTTTGTGATTTTATTTCCGATGGAATAAAGTATAGTTCAAGATTTGAAATTATTGTTTAATAATTTTTTCTATTTTTATTAAATGGATAAATATTTTATCAGACAATTTTTCGAAAATTTAATGTACTTTTGAAATTTGATTTTCTAGAAGTTTTTGAATTGATATTCTATGATAAAAAATATTTATTAAAGATGTAAACCGACACATTAGGCAAGATTTGTTATAAATAAATCAATTTTAATATTCAAAGTTTGACAATTAATGTACAAACAAGACTTTTTCCTTTAATTTGTTTCTTCCGAGGGAGTAAATTTGTCCAGCAACTTTCACTTTTAATAGATGAAGAAGAGCAGGATATATCTTTTTGAGCGAACAAGTTCAAATATTTAAAACTTGGCCTTTTCTTTTCCTACCATTCAAATGGACAATCGTTGTTTTTATTTTCTCGTAGATTAAAAAACTTTATTTCATAACACCATATGTTATTCACGATATCATAAGTAAAAAAGTTCTTACATGAAATAAAATGTTCTTATGTACCTTTCAACACCACCAATAATTTGTTTATGGGCGTGGCCTAAAAGATCGGTAATCATTGAAAAATTTACCGATACCCAGACCAATAGTTCGATCTATAGACTAATCCCAAAACACGAGCTCTCTGTAAGCTCAAGCCTTTGGTTGTAAATTTTGAGTAACGTCAGCCATGAAGATTGCAGTTAAACGTTGTGAATAAATGAGGCTTTCCGTGGTAATAAGGAAATTACCCGTTGGATCATTGCTAGGCCGAAAATTTCCGTTGACAAATTCAAGGATTGATATCCGAGAGTATAATGTTTCATCTGATGAAAATAAGCAATTATTCGAGAATATTTATATTGGCATCAAAGACAACTAAAAATTTCATCAGATTGAAGATTATGTTCTCCTATATAAATCCTAGAATTTGACAATGGCATATTCCTCACTGGAACTTTTCGTCTTGGTCTATTTTTCGCCAGCGGGAAATTTTCCGTCCACTTTTTTTCTACATCTTTAAAAATTTTCACTGCATCAAAATAAAGTTTTTCAATAAATCCTCCATCTACCAACGTCATAGGGGATCGATTATATGGACGTCGAATGAAAATATAATTTAAAATCTCTTTTGCAGGATCCAAGTTCACCTTTTCGAAAAAAATTAATCCTGAACTAAAAATTATTATCTTTGATTTGGATGAACTGGCTGTTATTGTTTAAAAATTTCTTCAATAAACTACATTAAAGAGGGTAGAAATACCGTCTTTTTGCATTTGGTAACGCTTAACCTGTTCATTTCTTTCCCGGCGTTGAAATGTTATGTTTATTTGTTAAAAAAAGTCTACCATTTCTCTCCTACAGTTCAAATACTTATCGATTCCTTCCTAGTCTAGTATACATTAGTTTTGTTTCACTTATTTGTAAGTTCAATCTTCGCATTTAAAAATGTTCAAGAACTAACAAGTAACAACTAACTTCACTTTGGTACTTGGAAGCTGAATGCATCTCAATAAAAATTGGTTCGTTATTTTAAATTATAAGACTCCAATGATTCTTAATACTAATGGCACCCCTTCAGCACTTCATTTTGCATAAATACTCTAAAGCATTAAAGAACGTCTGTCTACAACCTGTTTCTAGTACGTGTAATAAATTAAAATATAAAAACAATGAAGAATAGTCATAATGTAATAACAATGCCTTTGAGAAACATTTGATAGCAACGATAACACATGCAGATTCAGACCCAAATATGCCAATACTCTACACCCCATTTATACCACGCTCATCAACCCCAGACATAACCAAACTATCCTCCACCACGTATGCCAAAACAAAG
Source organism: Nectonema munidae (assembly GCA_030549495.1). NCBI lineage: Eukaryota > Metazoa > Nematomorpha > Nectonematoida > Nectonematidae > Nectonema > Nectonema munidae. The sequence goes on along the minus strand of JAUIRK010001049.1, from coordinate 28,718 downwards.
ATCTTATTCATGACGAAACACACTTAAATCAAACCATTGATACACAAAGTATCTCAAACTACATTACACCCAAACAAAATCAACAACAAAACACACATACTGGCCACGCACTCGCACAACTAATAAATCACATTTATACACGCCAAAATGAGCCCTTCTGTCCACCATGTTCTCACTCGTCCTTTATGCCACTTTCACCCTCACAACATTATAGGGGGGGGGGGGGGGTATCCAAAGTTGACATAAGTCGATTCAAAAAAAGGTTGACGTCAATTGTGAACGACCCATAAACACCTGTTCGAAGATCGATGCTTTAAAAGTCTGCTGGCAAGATAAGTTTATTAGTTTAATAAACAAATCATAAATGTCCAGGTGACAGTTCTTTCGAGGCAAACAAGAGAGATGAGGAGAATGCCTCTCATCCAGGTTTAAGGCCGATCTAGGAGATGATTTACCCCACGGCGATTTAATAACTTTTTTCTGAATTTTCTATATACAAAATGATTGTGATGAATTTAGAGGGTCACTTTAGAGAATTTCTCGTATTACCCAAGAAACATTTACTCCTATCATGTTACGCATCTGAAATAGAAGTCTTCTTTCTCAAAATGAAACTAATTCAGATTGAACTATGCACTCATATCTTGAAAGATTAAGGGGCGATGGCCCCTTCCCCTCCCTATTCGCCACTGCCTCGAGCAAAGCCCAATTTCTGGGTCTCTGCCATCTACACAAAATAATATATATGGTTCGATTGCTGTTAAATTTTCTTTCTCGATAATTTTCCCATCAGTCCTGACTCTCTGGATTTCTTCTAACTCCAACAACTCTTCGTCATCGATAAGTCAAAAATAAAATTAAAAAACCACTTTTTTTTTTAATAAATGAAACCTAAACACTAAAAAAAGTCCAATAACTAAGTTTTAAGTCAATTTGGCAAATATGCAACAACTTTTTTGAAGTTTATTATGTTAAAAAAGTTACTATTTTCGCTTTTGTAAATGAAAAATTTTCAGAGTTTTTTTGTTGAAAAGGTGACAGAAGTAATAAATTTCAGAGTTGTATTAAAAATTTTTATTTAATATTTACAAAAAAGATTTTAAATGAATATAGGTTAGGCCAAAATTACAATAAAATAAAGCACTTTTCTTTAAACTTATTTTTATGTATAGTCTAATTCAATCCAAGTGAACTGCTGTACATAAAGGCAAGAAAATAGTTTGGATCTGAAATGAAAGACTTTCGCGCAAAATCACCAAATTAACAAATGAAGATTGCAATTCAGAAAATATTTTTTATTTATAACTCTGAAAATTGTGAAAAAGCTTTCTTTCTTTCTTCGACCAATTCTAAATCGTTTTTTACTAGCACAATGTTAATTTTTACCATATTTTAGCTCCATTTTAAAATTTGGATTTAAAACAGGCAAAAATCTTTTGCGGATGATAATACGCGTTCATAACGAAAAATATTTCGCTTGAATCTCGGCAACATTTTGCACATAAATGTCTTTTTGGTGAAATAGCATCAAACCATTTTGCTCATATTTCGATACTTTTACCATCGCCAATAGAAAGTAACAGAATTTCGTGGTGCAGAGTTGCAATCGATTACACGATGTTCTGACTTCATATAGCCTTGCTTTTCACGTGTTCAGATATGACAAAGTGAGTGTTTGGCTTATGAATGGAACTTGTCTACAATTTAAATGTTATTTTCTAGCATTGTACCTCCTCCTTTTACTCACGATGAAACCAGGCACGGTTGCTGATAAATATCTATTTCTGTACGTCATACGAATGCTGCTGATTCAAGGATTTACTATTATAACATCCCATTTCTTTTTATACGCAACACACACACATGTGTACTAGCCATGTTGCAGATGACAATTTATTTTTGTCGCACTTTTATGCAACAAAAAACATTAAACATCTAAATCACCACTTCTTGGCCTGCTTCAAGTGTATGTGGCCCTTAAAAACTTGAACGGAAACTTTGGATCTTCGCTTAAAAATATTTTGCATCTGTCCATCTTTCCTATTTTTTAACCTAAAATTTGTTGCTTTTTTTTCTTCAATATGCTTAGGATTTTTTTATGTACACACACCTGCAGCCAGAAAAATCCGTATACGCTAGTTAATTCTTTCCTCGATAACTGTAGAAGAGAGAGATGTGAGTGAGTGGTGTAAAATGAGAAAATAATTGTTATTTTATCGAAACATTTTCTAAATTCTATTGGGATTATGTGGCGCCCAGAGCAAAAATTTCATTAATTTTAAATATCCTGTTTTTTTTTAAAAAAAAAAAAAAAAACCTTTTAAATTAAATATAAAAAAATAAAATAATTTTTTTAAATTTTTAATAAAAATATATATAATTAAAAAAAAAATTAATAAATAAAAATGAAAATAAAAAAAATCCATCTTCTTTGGGGGAGAAACAAAAAAAAGGGAGAGGAACAAACCCACGCCCCAACACCCAAGCCTCCCATCCATCCCCAAATCAAGAGAAAGGAGAAAAATTTCCATTTCCCAAAAAACCGAAGATTAACTATAAAGGATAATGTGGTCAATTTTAGAAACCAAAAAAAAAAAATTAATTCCAAAAACAGAAAGAAAATTATTTTTTTTTTTCTTTCTTGACTTTCCTGTATTTTTGTTATTTAGGGAGAGAAGGGAGCCAAAAATTCCAACAAAAAAAAAGAGAAGGGAGGGGGAGCAGGGGGCCCCCCGGGGCCCCCGGGGACCTTCGAACTCCCCAAACCACAACAAAACCCTTTTATTTATTTATATTTTTTTGTTTATTTTTTTTTTTTGAATTATTGTATTAAAATTTTTTATTAAATTTTAATTAAATTTTATAATTTTTTTAATTTTTTTATATTATTAAAATTTTAAATTTGTTAAAAAAAAGAAAATATTATTTTAACTTAATTTATTAATTTTATTATTTTTTTTTTTTTTGTTTTTTTAATTATAAAAAAAATAAAATCCCAATTTTTTGACTTTTTTTTGGTTTTTTTTGTTTTATTTTTGTTGGGAAGGGGGATTTTAACCAACCACCCCCCGTGAAATCTCCAAAACTAACCACCTTGAAAAAAAAAAATGCGAGTTCGGGTTCCACCCCCTTGAAAACCCCAGAAACCAGTCTCACTTTGCCTGCCAAAAATATTGTGTTGACCAGTGTAATCTTACAAAAACGATGCCATCTTTCAGATTATACTAGCGCTGGAGAGTCGAAAGAAAATTATCCGATTCCGACGACTGTAAAAACTTAATAAATTCATTGTTTACTTCCGGCTTCGTTTATAAAAGAAACGTTTTTTTTTTATAATTTTGTTAGATTCGACTCCAACTCCCTTTAACATCTGCACGGCCCAACACTGGATTATTTTCTTTCATCGATAAACGGCATTAAAGCCAACAAAATAATTGATTTTCTTACGCGCGTTCATATGAGTAAATATTACAGAAAGATCATTACGATTCCGATCTCAAAATTACATCGACATTGTTTGTGTTTTTCAAAAGTTTACGCTCATTTCTAACACTGGACTCGATGTGTGTATAATTTTTACAAATAAATTTAACAAATTACGCATTTTTAATTTCTAAAGCAACAAATGCTTAAATTATTTTTTCAAATACTTTGTTTAATATGCATTGGCTCGAATTATGTACACGGTTCCTAATTGACAAACTCGCAACAGGGAAAAATTCTCACGGAACAAATGATCGAGGTGCGACTCTTTTTGACAACTTTTTACGTCATTAAAAAGTTCGCTATTTTCATTACGTCAATGACGTTAATGTCAAAAACAGATTTATTATTTTCGCTCTCGTTGACAAAAAAATTTACAAGCTTCTATTTACTTCTAGGTACTAAATTTGCGGGTTTAGTTATGAAATTTTTTATAATTAAAGCTAGCCTTTGTCATTTTTATTAATAATAGTTCTACAACAAAAGCTTCAAAAAACAAATATCTTTTATTAAACAAATGCAATCTTTGTTGCAAACATTTATATAACCTGCGACATTTTATTTGGTAAAGAATTTCACACTTGAGAGTTTAATTTTCACAACTATTAGGAAAGCTTTGTTTCTCCATCATTCACACCAGGGACGCAGCCAGAAATGATAAGGTGAGGTGTAATAATATACTATAATAAATATCAATGCTACTAATGCTATTCATTTTATTTCATGATCCCTCCTAGCTATCCATTCGTATCTATTAACTCAACAGCGAAATAAGGAGGGTATGGGATGAAATGTGAAAATCGGGTCATTAAAAGATAGGAAATCTTGGCACAGAGAATCAACCATGACAAACGCATACACTCAAATGTCCAGAAAATAAATATTGATTTTCAGATAACATCGAGCCAGGTAGGTCTAGTACGTTTTGCAGAAAAAAGTACCCGTCGATTGCGCACGGGCTTGATGGTGTAATCTATCATTAGTTTGTGCTATATACGAAAAGACTATTGAGTGAGTATATTTTATTGCATTTTTACTAAATAGGATCTACAACGCTTAATGTAAGAAGCGACTTCTCATCGCTATAAACGTCTTGCTTATTCTACAAACATTTACACCTTGAATCCATGTAATATCGTATAATATATAAAAACTTTATTTTAAATAAAAAGACTGGAGATTTTATTGTTCATGGACAAATCTCATCTTGGCACGGCGGTTTGACCTCATTCCTAGATAAAAGACGGCTATATGCCGTGAAACTCCTAAAAAAGCTTATAATAATCTTTTTTTAAATATTTTTTTGAGACAATTACAATTATCAAACTAGTTTGTGAATTTATAACACCCCAAAAGATTTCTCATCTCTAAAAAAATATACTCGATTCGATTCCCGTCCTCAATCATACCAAGGATTTATTTCTTCAATTCGCCCATGTTCTCATATTTTTTTATATCCTGGATCCTTCTAAGATTTATTTTCTTTCATCGATTAACGGCATTCAAAATCAAACGAAATTATCGATTTTCTTAGGCGCGTTAATATGAGCAAATATTACAGAAAAATTATTATGATTTCGATCTCAAAAATCGGTGCGGATTTTCTAATTCCACCAACTTCAATAAAATTATTGATTTTTAATCGTGATCTCATAAGCACAAAAATATAATGATGATTTTGGCCTTGAAAAACTTCTTTCATCCTGCTACCAAAAATAAAACAACTGTTTTTCCATTATAAAAGACAACAACTAGAAAATTTCAAACTTTGCTTTTGTATACTCATATAACCAATATATCGCAATTTGACATTTTTGTCTCTCCTTTAAACATTTTTTTGCTTCTCCCACAAGAAATTTTAACGCACACCCCCTGGAGAAGTGGCATACCTCAAGGAGGTTCCACCCGGGTCGGATGTTAAATTAGCGCCAAGTTATGATAACACTTTAAGACGCAGGAGGCTGAATTATGTAAGTATGCAAAATAAGAAGGACACATATAGCGACCGTTGCATAATAAAGCTATATTCGTATTGTATTTTCATTAATATTAAACAATAAATAATCTAAACTTGTGAACAAATAAGTATAAATACAGTATTTAAAATCTTTTAATGAAGCGATATCCGTCATTGACAGACATTTAGTAGCTAATTCTGATTGTAAACTTTAATATAACACAAATCAATTTAATAATGACGGTTTAATCTTAGAATCTTTTAAAAGTTTTTACCACCTTCTCCAGAGATGTGACTGCTCTAAAGCTTTTAAAACAAACAGAAGAACAATAAATTTTTATTTTTTATATTTCAATTTATTAATACCCTGAATCCATTTTTAATTTAAATTACAAAAATTATTTTTACATTTGAGCGTATAACGTCAATCAGGTCAAAGTATTAAATATTTCCTTTAAAATTTTTTTGTAATTCATCAGACATGCAAAAATTAAGGAATAGATATCAAATAACTTTTTCCCAAAAAATGGAGAACCAATCATAAAAGCAGGCAAATTTTTATTGTTGAGCCATAGGTCTATATAAAATAGATCCTAGTGACAAATTGTTGCTATTGGATGTGTGCATAATTTGTTCAAATCTGCAATAAATAAATACACAAACCTCACTAAAGATAGTGTTCTCATATATGAGCAGGTGATTAAGTTTAGAGGAAGAACGCCTTTGAGGAGATATAACAGATCAAATCCAGACTCTACGGCATTAAATGTCATCATTGTAACGATGGGAGAACTGTTAACGTTTTCAAGTGAGAAAAAGTGAGAAGTTCTTCTGCCTCGTTTCCAAGACAAAAGTTTTTTCTCCTCTGAAGAAATTGTCAAAATACTAGTGACGGTCTCAAATGTACTTAAAGGAGTGGAGTATATATGGTCAGGTTCTTCACATGGCATCCATCAACTTTGTAAATTTAGCTGAAAGATGTGAAATTAGAAGACTGTGCCAGTAAGTTTTTGTACTCTGAATACGCCTTATTGACTGCGTATACACTGTTTTTTACGTAAAAAAGATTTTAAAGTAGTTTGCATCTTATATTACCAACCTCTTGGAAAAATTGGATTGATAAGTCCAAAATGCAAGCGAGAAACTAATTTTAGACTACAACAAGTTTAAGTGAGGCGTCGATACCTGTAATAGAATGCTCGGAGATTTCATTTCTTTTGATGCATCTTTAATTTTTTGTAATTATTTAGATATAGTAGCTACATACAAAAGCAACGCAAAAAAAAAATTTCTTTTTCAGAACTGCTTGCTGAAATCCAAACCCATTAATTTTTCTTTTCTTCTTTCCATGTTATCAAAAGTATGGCTCAGTTTAGAATGCATCCACCTTCTTCATCTTAACTTTTTGGCGTGTTAGGATATCATTTTAAAGTGTGGGTATCGTGGAACCCGAGTTTTAAAGCGAAATGAAACTAGGTAGAAACATTTTGTAGTATTTTAGCAAGAGACACACGTACTCTGTTCACTGTGACACAAAATATAAGCAAAGAACCTTGGATGAGGAATTGAATGCATGGATCTGTAAAAATAAAAGCTAGGCGTCCAGACAAGACAACCGCACACACACGCACCCTTGATATGCGAAAAGAGTTAGATTAAAATTATGGAGGCATTTTATTAAATAAATAAATATATTAAATATGTATTTGAAAGTAAAGTTATTTGTTACTCTTCTTTTCTTTTCTTTTTGAATGTAAATGCATTGGAAGGGATAAATTTAGAAAGTTTTATACAAGTGTCTTCTTTTTTGAAAACTTTGATTCCTGTGTAGCCCATAATAGCCCCACTCAAAGCAGCCAGACTACCAACTTTCAAACCTAAAAAATGTGAAAATCATTCAATAGCATCCAAAATCGGTGCGTTTTCTCGAAAGTCGTACACAAATTCAAACATGCTTAACAAGTTAATTTCCCGAATAATGAAATGTGATAGTAAAAATAGGATTAACAATAGTAAGTAAGAAATGACCGTAAGGCAAGCGGTGTTTCCTAAAATTAGCAAGTTATCGAACTAACGAAACATTTAACTAATTAACTTACTATTACTATTAACTAAGTTCATAATAAACAAATATTTCAACTTTAAAGCACAGAATTAAAACGTTTTCAGACACGATTGGTGACCAGTGGTGAACTACGAAATAAAAATCGGATTCTTTAGGGTACACAAAAAATCAGTGAAAAAGATGAGCTGAGGATTGATTTTCAAAAAGCTCACACTTAAAGGATCAATTATATGTGTGTATTCTGATCTATCACGCTGTTCACTTTATTTTAGTCGGGGTACCAGTTGCGACTCCTCATTGCAAGCAAGGCATGCATTGGTATTATAAGGTCTTTAGTTCAAATCCAGCATTAAATCTTATTTGCTCATAGTTTGAGACAAGAAACAGCCAACAATAGAACGTGATGTTTATGGATAGAAAAAGACATAATTTCACGGCATGAAGTCAAATACTCAATACGCGACAGCTCAGCATTTGTGCCGTAATTGATAGCAAAAAAATGACATTTTCGCAGTGATATAAATTTTACGAGAGTAAAAATGTTCTGTAATACTCAATTTATAAGACGACCCCCTAAATGATTAAATAACTCATTTCAAAATACAGAGTCCTTCTTTTTCCCACTTCTAAAAAAAAGAACTGTGTTTTCCAAAATTCTTACTAAATTTAAAATTTAAACTATTTTCCCACGCAAATATAAAACTCTATATTATATATAAAGAGAGAATATCCCAGGAGCGCACATCCAGGGAGGGTGGCTTCAAGGGAGACCTTTCTCTCCACCAATAAATTGAATTTTTTCAATTTTATATCATTGAAGGATTTGTTTGGCTTCTGTGGAGACTTTCCTTATTACTTTACTTATTTTACGGTTGAGTTTCAGACACAAATTCTTTTAACTCTTTAAAGACCAATGTTCCTTTTTTGGGGGATATAGCAATTTTTTTAGTTAAATAAACAAAAAATAATATTCAAGCAAAATTAAATGTCTCTCCCATTGTTTGTATAAAACTCAATCTCATTTAAAAAGTATAATTTTTTCTTTTTGACTTCTAAATATTGAACTAAAATTAAAACACATATTTACATGAATAATTGCTGATTCATAGTTGCAAATAATTAAATACATAATAAAAAGCATCAACATCGTAGAACATAAAAAATTAAATAAATTTATATCATAATTTTTTGTTCTCAAAATGGAAACGTTGGAGACTAGTTGCTTTTTTTTTAATAAGTTTAATTATTTCATTTATCTCAATGAATTCTGAATCTTAAAAATTAAATTCCTTGATAAAAAAGTGCTTTAGAGTATATTGAAAATATGCAAGGTGAAGATTTATCTATTGTGATTGCTCCTTCTGAACTTGAAAAAGAAAAAAATGAGAGGAAGAATATGATGATGTTTTTTTGGAAGAAAAAGCCACATCCAAAGAAATTTGTGGTGAGTTAGAAGTAGTATTGAATGAAGAAATTGAAAGTGAAAATGATGTTAAGGAAACTATTTGGAAAGCACAAGATATATCTTTACAGACTCATGATCCTTCATCAAATAAAACTGGAGACGATCAAATGGAGAAAGAATGTCATGAAATTTTTCAATTTTTTTTGACTAATGAAATAATTTTAGGTTTGATACTTCTGAGTGGTATTTATGTACTTCCTTCAAAAAATGAATGTTCGTCCACTAATGATGTATTGCTTGCTCCAATATGTTCGAATCCATGTCTAGAGATCTATTCAAAAAATAAAGAAGTTCATTCATATTGCGGATAATCAAAATTTGGACGAGTCAAGAATTGTTAAAGTTCAACGATTTTTAGAAAAGCTAAAAAAAATAGTGTCAACAACTTTGATTTTTTTTTTATGAATTTTTAGGTGTTGATGAAAGTATGGTTCAATACAGAGAGCTCTTCATAGTGCAAAACAATTTATAATAAATACACAACTAAAATTTGGATGTATGCAGTAATGATGCTTTTCCTATAATTTTTCAATATATTGCGGGAGAGAAAAGAAAAGTTCTAAACCTCTTTGGTTTCAGGTTGGAGAAAAATGACCAATCAGCTAGCTTCAGGACACATAAGAGCCTGTGGTACGATAAGAGAGAACAGGACAGCAAAATGTCCTTTGATAACATCAGAAAGAAATGAAGAATTTACAATCATCTTTCAATTGATATACGGTAAAAAATTTTTTAAAAAGCACCAAGGATGTACGCCCCTGGAGTAGTTTCTTACTCTGTTATAACAACAATGAATAATGATACATCAATTGCAACAGAAAGACCAGCAAAGTAGATTTTTTCCTCAAAATGTGCATATTTCGGTGAAACAAATATGAGCAATGAAAAATAGACCGGGTTTTAGAATGAGGAGTTGGAAATAAAGTCAGCAAAAAAAGCGTATTGGCTCTAACTTCTGAAATGATGACCACTCTTTGTTCTATTCACAAATAAGGAGATGAAGAAGCCAACTAATGACTTTTTGGAATAAATATCATTTTTTTGAAACAAAAACAAAATTATTATTTGTAAATACTTTTTACTTTTTTAAATGTATCATTTCCTTTGTTATTAAAGTTTCAACATCATTCTATAGTTTCATTGGTTAAAACTCATCTTTTTCCCAATGATATTTTAGTATGTCAATATTGCTCTATAAATTTTATTTGGGATTATATAATGTGATAATTTTCATAATGGATAACATAATTTACTTGATGAATTAAATAAATAAAACAAAATGTCTTTATTTCAAATGACTATAAAGGTTTTTTATTGTTTTGGTAATTGTGAAGGATTGCACGAATGAAAAGATTTTGGGGGTGTTTTTCAAAGTTAGAAAGATTTTTAGTACTTTTAGCCAAAGGAAAAACTCTAAAGAGAATGTATTTGAAATAGAAGGACAAAAAAGGATAATCAAAAAGATTTTTCAAAAAAGTGACGCGAAAAAGCAAACGTAAAGATTTCCAGAAAAAAAACATTTTAAAATCGAGCTTTCTAGAAATGCTTACCTGCAAGAAGGCCAATAGGTCCAGCAAGACATGTGCCTAACGCAGCTCCTGCTATTGGAAGAATTAAGTTGTTTGTGTAGGTACGAGAAGCCTTTTTGACGCTTTGAGAGGAATCGAGAACTTTTTCGTGAGCACGCTCTGTCGATGTTGAAGCTTGGTCGAGTGAGTTGCCTTGTTCGGAAACACTCGTAGAAAATTCGGCAAAAAGTTCTTTCACTTCCGAAATATCCTTGTGCAAGCTTTCCATAATTTTGGCATCTTTCTCTGCTTTGGCCTGGAGAACATCACAATCTTTGTGCGTCTTTCTGAAAGAAATGAAACACTACAAGGTGCTTGAAGCCCATCCTAGATAGATCTTTTCTGACTTAACTCTTACGAAGTTAATCCGCTTGTTAAACAAATGTTCTTGAAGTTCTATTCTAATTAATGCAAATTATATCAACAGTGAAATATCATAGATACTACATGTTAAGGGTTACGGGGCGTGAGTAAGATTCGTTAGATACTGGGTTCCGAAAGATAACTCAAGGTCATGGATTCGATCCCACATCAAGCCTAGATTACCCATAGTTGGATATAAGCGGTGCCTTTACCTCTAAGTACTCTCCGTTACCTTTACCTGATAAATACCTCAATATCCACTAATTAACGAGATGCAAACAAAATTAAGAAAGAGGAAACGTTGTAAGGAATTGTATACGCCCAAACCAGAGGCGCACATAACTCAAAATTTTTTGGGAGGGTTAGGGGACGAACTTTTTTTCATAATTTTCAAGATTCAATATAAAAGAATTTTTGTCCAATGAACACACCACCATTATTACCCGAAATTATACTTGCACTATAAACTCCAAATCCCACCACAACTGCACCAATTTTATGAAGTCAAATTACCTTGTTTGTAATTCTGATTCCATCACTACCTTCTAGCTCAGTGTTTTTCAAACTGGAGTCCGAGGTGCGCTAGGCGACCGCAAAGCACTTCCATTTGAACCGAGAAGGGGTCACAGAGTGGATCGTTTTGCGCAACATATTGCATCCATATTGGGTCATTTACAATTTTGCCAATAAGTTATATTTGAAAAAATAAGTAATTTAGTCTTTGAATTGAGCGACTATATTTATTCTTTTATTTTTTTGTGGGGTGTTTTCATCGAGAAGGCACACTTGCGCCGCTTGTATCAAACTATGAGAAAGTAGGCTTGATGCGGGATCGAACCCAAGACCTTGAGTTATCGAAACTCAGTACCTAACCAACCTTACTCACGCCCCTTTCATCAACTGTATTGCTTTTCACGCCTAATTTTATAGATGTAAATGTGCATTTTTATCCCTTTGAGGATTAGTGCCATATATATGTACCACAACTTTAATGCGATTGATTATCGCGATTTTTCATGAATTCTAAAATCGCAATATGTTGTTTGATTAATGACTTTTTCATATTATAGCATTTGTTTTGTCACTTAATTTTTCATACATAGCACGTTAGTTGTACTGTTGTATTTTTGTCCACAATCTTTTGATTCATTCAATTTCTAATTTTTCATTGTCTCTGAATACTTTCCCAACTCATATTAAAAGAATTCATATTCTTGAGGTGTATGCCTTTCTGTGTTTCTAGTTTATGGTACACATATGTACCATTAACCGAATATGTATATTTATATATGGCTTTTTACTTGTTATAATTTTAGCTTCAAAGCCTGAAAATCCAAGAGAATTTGAACTAAAGTCAAATGGGATCCATGAATTGCGACAACAGTGATGCTGAAGAGAATCTTTTACTTGATGGAGAAAATTTGGGTTTTCTTAAAGAAGATGACGAGTTCTTTTTGACAAATCTGGAATGCCTATTTAATCTCTCTAATCTGGAATGCCTATTTAATCTCTCTCTATCTGCTCGCCGATTTAATCATGAAGATAATTGTAATGTTTTTCTTGGTGAGAATAATGAAAACGGATTAGGTGCACACAAATTTTATTAGTTATTTAATAAGTTTTTTTAACTTCATTAATTAAAAGATTTGGAAACTTTAAATGTGAATTTGTGACAAGTCTTTAAAGAACACATTTATTTTAAAAAAACATTCAAATGAATTTAATAATAATTTTTTAAACCAAAACGAATCGTCATTATATGCAAACATTCACATGATGTGAGAGGTTTTGCCACAACTCAAAAAAAGCCTATCAAAAAAATTAAGTATATTTTAGTTTATAGAAAAATAAAAAAGTAGTATCTTCATAAATTTTAACAAATAAAGCAAAATCTATGGCAAAAAGTTATTTACACAAATCCGATTTGAAACTCGTGTGTCAACAAGAACAGGAATAACGAATTCATATTTACTTTGAGCAATGAGGAAACATTATGAAACATTTAGCATTTGTTTAAAAGATTGGAATAAATGGTATCGACATGAAAAAACAGAAATAGATAGCTTTAAAAAAAATACATAGTTGTTGACGTCATCCAAAATTTAGAAGAGAAATTTGCAAACTTTTTTTTTTTTAACTTTTTATATAATGGAGCAAAAGTTATTAAAAACACAGAATTCATCTCTTCATGCAGACAGTTAAAACACAAAGAGGAATGTTTGTAATTTAAATATAAGTAAAGTGATGAAGGATCAAAAAGCTTCTACATTAAGTATTTTAACTGCATAAACACTATTGGAGTTCATTCGTATCATTTAAAAATAAATCTGTTTCAAACTGTCATTTTTTTGTAATTTGAATACATGCTAGTAGCTAGAACTTGAGTTTTTAATAGGCATCTATAATCGTGTCTTCACCTGTTTAATTCTTAAATGTTTGTAAAGACAAGGAAAGTTTTGTTATATTAGATTTCCAGTAAAAATTGTTTAAATCGCTTAAAATTGAAAAAAACATGACAAGGGTTTTTTCATTCGAGTTTATTAATTATTTATATTGTTTTAAAAAATTTTATGCACTCGAAAAAAAACTGCCGTAAGAGGCTTAGAACATAAATCTTGCAAGACAATTGAAAATCGAGATTGGTGTGGTTGTAAAGGAACGTTTTTTAATATTGTCAGGGGTTTGTCCATTGATTTAGAAGTACAACAAAACACTGCAGATTTCGGTCTTTTGAATTCGCACGCTCAAATCTATTTGATCCCTCTGTATAAAAAGATGGAAAATTAGAGGAAATCTTACGCAAGTAGATCTGGTAAGATTGAGTCGGAAGTTTTGGCACCATTTTCGGCGAAATCTTTTGAAGATTTGGAGTAAAAGCTTTGCCGATCCCAGACTTTAAGCGAGGACAGAGCTGCCTCTTTGATGTCACCAACACACTCATCAAATTTGGGTCGATCACACACGCTTATTTCCTTCCTGATGTTGTCCAGTTGACTACACTCACTCCTCAACTGCGCCCCACACTTTTCCGCTTCTGCCAATTCTCTTCTGAAGGCAGAGTGTTTGTTGGAGTTGATCAGCGCACCCAGATTCTTCTTATGTGCTTGAAATGCTTTCAGAGTGGAGGGAAGAGCGACTTTGGAAAGCTTTTCGAGAATCGGCTGAACACTTTTAAACGAATACAACGTGCGTCCATCGATGTCATCCTCGTCAGAGTGCAGACTCTTCATAAATTCAAAGACTTCAAATTTTCTAAAAAATTATTGCATAAACAAACGTAATACAAATTACTGTAAATGACTTGTGAAATTACATATAAGTATTAGATTCAAAGAAAAATAGAATGTATAGAAATATATATAGATAGATCATTTTTGATATATGGCTTATACCCTATAATATTACAGATTCTAAAGTGTTTCTAGAACTCTTTGCTATAGCACATTGGTAAATGCTTTTTAATGTGTAATGAAGCCAAACATATCTTAAATTTGGCATTGATCTTCCTTTGTAAATTCTCTCTATATTACAAATTTATAAGACACAAATTCGCTTTTAAATAAATCTTTCCTGAATCGATCGAGGTTTGATCTTTGATTACAGAATTTTATTTTGATTATTTGATAAAATATATTATTTAAATATCGTGAAAAAATTAATAACTTATCTAACATCCTCTTCCCGAATGAGGGTAATCTTACATCTAGCAAAATATGAACTGATAGGTTGGAGATGAATTATCGCGGTATACAGGTTGGAGATGAACCATCGTAGTATACAGGTATAATGTATATAGGTAATAACTAGCATCGTCTCCCCGAATGAGGTATATCAAATCTTACATCTAGCAGAATGTGAACAGAAAGTTGAACATTGTCTCCCTAGTTATTTGTACATGGAATAGAAACAATCGTCGTATACAGGTTGAAGATGAATCATCGTAGTATACAGGTTGGAGATGAATCATCGTAGTATACAGGTTGGAGATGAATAATTGTAGTATATAGTTTGGAGATGGTTCATCGTAGAATACAGGTTGGAGAAGAATCATCGTAATATACGGGTTGGAGATATATATATATATATGCATATAAAACTTTTTATAATAAAATTTTTAATTTTGGCATGGGCTGTCATATTTAAATGATTTTTTTAACAGGTTTGATTGATTTTCATAAAAGGTAAAAAAATAAATTCTTTAAGTTATTAAAATTTTTGATAAATTAAAGTTCCAAGAGTTAAAGTTGCGGAATTAATATTTTGAGGTTTATTTTAGAAGTTGTATTCACGATACCACATTTCCTTTTCCATAAGTAATCTTGATTTTATTGACAGAGAGGATAAATTTGAAAATCCGTTAAGTTTTCTTGCAAGTAGGACATAACAATTAATATTTTAAACAACATAAAAAATTTGAAGTGGATAAGAAAATTTTTGTCACTTAAACAAATATCTTTTTAATAACTTGAAGTAGAATATCTTTCTAAATCTAAAGACATAGCAGAAATCTTACTAAAATAAAATTTTATTCGACATTTTTAATTTAGATTGAAATGAGTATTAAAAAAATTTATTAAAGTTGAAAGAAAAAAATTTGCGAAATTATTATTTTCAGGTTAATATTTTACGATTTTAGAAGATTGAAATTGTATTTGTGATACATGATTTACTTTTCCTCTCATTTTATTGGTAGACGGATAAATTTGAAAATATAATTTCGGTTATGTTAATCCCTACAAGTAGAACACAACAATTAATGGATAGACAAATATATACTTTACATAAAGTAAATTGATAAAATTTTTTAGTTTGCCACATTTATTAACTGATTTACAAAATTTTCTAAATTTTATTTAACAGCAACAGATTTAGATTGAAGTTCACAGCGGAAATTATTTGGACATTATGAATTTTTAAAAAATATTGCCCTTATAAAATAGGTAAAGTTAGTAATTTTCAAATATTTTAAAACTTTATTAAAAGCTTAATAAAATATGAAATTTCCACAAACTTTAAATGCTATCATCTTGTTGTCTGTAGACGAGCGTTGATTACAATGTCCATCAGACTTTAGGGATTACTCCTGTCACTTGCTCTTTTCTGTTATTAAATTGCTTCACTAGTGTCAAGTTAATTGCTGGTAGAACTGTGATTGAACAGGTGCCAATATTGGGAATAAGCAGTCGCTATAAACATCGATATAAAGCCTACGACTCAAAAACTTTGCTGTCACTGTTGCTAGGCCGTGAGGCATGAACCTTCTATGTAAGGGGCGAGAAATGAAAACAGAGTATCTTTTTAGTGTTTCTCACGAAAATTATTGCGCACAAGGTTTGAAGTCCAAGTCTTTACTTCTTTTATAAGACATGGATAATTCTCTAAGTCTTGAAATCTGGTTTCCATGCGAGAGAGCTTGGAGGAGATGAGGAGTAAGGTATTATTAAAATCTGGAACGTTTATGGATGGAGAAGAGGAGGAGAGTGATGCATGGGAGGAGGTCGATCTGGCAGTCTTAGACTTGTTTTAATGTTAGTGGATAAAGTACGTAACGGATGGAATGATAGTAGCGGGAAACAGAGAATAAAGTGATGTGCCTGTGCGTGGCTGCTCATAAAAATAGTCGCTAGCCAGCGGAAGGATACCCTTCCTTGCCATTGGCTATTGAAACCAAGTCAAGAATATTCAAGTTGATTTGATTAACTCACAATTTTCTAGATTTATGTTGATCTTAGATATTGTTAAAATGAAGGAATAAAATTTAATTAATTTTACGAAAAGAAGGTTTTGATAAAGTAATTTTTAAACATTAAGATATTAGATTTAAAAGATTAAGAGATATAGTCCATATATAAATGATCCAAAATAAAATTTAAATCAATTAAATAAAAAGCACGAAAATTAAAAAAATCAATAATAAATTATTCCTTTTTGTGAAGATGATGTTAATAGAAAAATTAAAAAATACATAATTAATAATAAACGGGTGAGACTTTTTACCATGTCTTTTTATTTTAACCCTTATAAGATCCTAGGGCTCATTTAAATCTAATTTTTTAAAATTCTTTTATTAAAAATTTCAAAATTATCATAGCCTTAAGTTTTTAGTATTTGTTACATATAATATAAAAATCACAAAATAATTTTTTAAAAAACACAATAAAATGTTTAACTTATTAGGATATATTTTTTTATACATTTGAGATCCTTGGGTTCAAAAGAGTCCAAGCAAGAAAAAATTAGAGTAATTAATTTTTTCCTTTCATAATTTAAGTTTTTTTATTTTTTTTTAGTACTAAATTGCTATATTTTTTATAAAGGCATGTACAACGACTCTTCCCCTTCCATTAGCGCGTTTTCTGAGGTAGAAGATCATGTTTCATTATGTGAGGCTGAAGAATGTTATAGTGATTTTTCCGATGGAATGCTTTCTAATTTAGAAGATGAGGAAACTCATGAGTATTGTCTTTCGAAAATGGGGAGACAAAATGGTATCATGACGATTTTAATTATTCAAATAAAGAAAGGTGTCATAATAGCATATCAATGAAGCCAGGTCCAACAAGTTATGCTTCTCAAGGATAGAAGATGAGTACACAGCTTTTATGCAATTTTTTCCACCAAAAATTTTGAATACAATAATGAAGTGGACTAACATTGAAGGCAAGGTTGTGATGGGTGATAGCTGGTTGGAGCTTGATACCGTAAAGTTTGAAGCTTATTTAGGCCTGTTGATTCTTGCTGGAGTTTTCAAATCCAAAAACGAGTCCACTGCCAGCTTATGGGATGATGATACTGGGAGAAGTATTTTTAGAGCTACAATGTCTCTGAAAAATTTCAAAATGATTAGAAGAGTTTTACGATTTGATGACAAAAAAACAAGGGAAAATAGAAGAGAAAAAAACAAGTTTGCTTCAATTAAAGAAATTTGGGATGAATGGGTTGCTATTCTACCAAAACTTTTCAATCCCGGTTTTCAAGTAACAGTAGATGAGCAGCTCAGAGGCTTCAAGGGAAATTGTCCTTTTAGACAGTACATTCCTACCAAACCAGATAAATATGGATTAAAGTTGTGGATTTTAGCAGATGTTGAGAGTTTTTACGTATGGAACATCCAGCCATATTTGGGAAAGCAACCTGGAAATGCAGCTGAAAAAAATTAAGGAGAGCGTGTTGTGATGGATATGACAAAAGGACTAAAGGGTCACAACGTGACGTGTGACAATTTTTTTACATCTTTGAACCTGTCTAAAAGACTCTTAAAAGAGAGAAAAATGACTTTGCTTGGTACAGTTCGTAAAAACAAAAAGTTTATACCACCAGCAATACTTGATATAAAAAAGCGCCATGTATTTTCTTCTGTGTTCTTGTTCACCGAAGAAAACATGCTTGTTTCGTATATGCCTAAAAAAACAAAAACGTTTTCCTTTTATCTTCTTTTCATAAATCTAAAAGAATCAACGACTCTGAAGCAAAAAAACCAGAAGTGATTATACATTACAACAAAACCCATGTTGCTGTTGATGTAGTTGATCAAATGTTATCAAATTATTCTGTCAAAAGAAAAACAAAGCGCTGGCCCATTGTGGTTTTTAGTAACATAATTGATATTTCCGCACTTAATAGTTTTATTTTGTCAAAAGAGATTTTCATAAAAAATAAAAATTGTTGTGATGTCAGGCGAAAATATTTGGTTATACTAGGAAAAAAACTTATAGAACCACTGATTAGGGCAAGGCCAAAACTGCCTAGAACTTTATCAAGCAAAAATTTTATACTTAAAATAAAAAAAGAAATAATTAAGAAGTTGAAGAAGAAATTTTTCATGGGCCAAAAAAAGCAAGATCTCATCTTTGCATAAACACAAAAAATAAAATATCTCTGAAATGCTCTATTTGTGACTACTTTGTATGCAAAAATCATTTGAAATATGTTTGTATAAATTATTCTATTTAATGTTTTTATATTTTTGTGCCATTTCAATAAATTTTTCAGGTGAATTAAAATTTTGAAAAAAAAGGTTGAAAACAGCCCAAGGAACCTATAAAGTTGGGAAAATAAGGGTACCATAAGGTTTAAGCATTTATCTAATACATTTTTAATTTTAAGTTCTTATTTGTAAAAAAGAAAATATTTTTGTGTGTTTGAGTAAAAATGTTAGCGAGTAACCGATTATTTGTTCGCTATCGTTAAACAGGAGTGATTATCAGAATAACAATATTAATAAACTAGCCGGTCCCGTGGTCGTTTCTCGCTTCGCTCGAAACATAGGATTCTTGGTAGTGTGTATATTAAGCTGCTAATTTAAATTCACTTCGCTCGAAACGACCACGGGACCGGCTAGTTTTTTTTGTTTAGGCTACGCAAAATGTAAAGGCATTCTGATTGGTTGAAATTTTTATATGTTTTATTTGTGTTTTTATATGGTGTGATGAGTTACTTCTAACACATACATACACAAAATATATAAATAATTTCAACCAATGAGAATGCTTCCAGCGACACACACACACACACAGACGCTAGCTTATTATAATATAGACTAGCCGGTCCCGTGGTCGTTTCTCGCTTCGCTCGAAACAGTGTTTCTCGCTACGCTCGAAACATAGGATTCTGGGTAATGTGTATATTGAGTTGCTAATTCAAATTCTCTTCGCTCGAAACGACCACGGGACCGGCTAGTTTTTTTTTCTTTAGGCTGCTCTCGAAAAATAGGATTCTGGGTAGTGTGTATTTTGAGTTACTAATAGTGTTATATGGTATGGTGGTCAGTTTTTAGAATATTTGTACCTTTTCTGTGTATTTTTCTATTACAACATATAAAATACATACAAAAGGTATTTCAACCAATCAGAATGCTTCAAACACATATATACACAAAACATATATAAATAATTTCAACCAATCATAATGCTTCAAACACATACACACATATAAACTCATCACACCATATAAAAATACACACAAAACATATAATAAATTCAACCAATCAGAATGCTTCCAGCGACACACAGACACACACACAGACGCTAGCTTATTATAATATAGATTATAAGTTTACAATTATTTAGTAAACAAATTGGCCTCAAGACAAATAATTCTGCCCCGAAGCAATATGAATATACATGTTTGTAAAGAAAAGTTTTATATTGAAAACTAGAAATCTTGTATCATTTAAGAAATGTATATGATAGCCTTTTTCATTGTAACTCGACAATCATCCTTCATTGGAATTTCGACAATCATCTGCTTGATGCGGGCAAAAATAGGCGGGCATGAATTGAGGGCATACTTTGGCCTTTTTACGTTTTGGAAAGTTTAGATGAAGTAAAATGTAATAATGATAACAAAGTGATTGATAATAGATAGCATAAATTTTGATTTGAAGATTGACGTTGCTGATGTAGATGATCTAGTATATGATGATAGAGAGATTTAACCACAGAAGAACTTGTTTTAATTCAAAAAGATCAGGATGATGAAATAATAAAAATATCTTTTTCAGACGAAACAGAAGTAAAAGAAAAAATTGGTATTTTATCGATGGAGCGTGAGTAAGTTTGGTTACATACTGGTTTCGATAACTCGAGATCCTGGGTTCGATTCTGTATCAAGCCTACTTTCCTCATAGTTCGATATAAGCGGCACAATTGTGAATTTTCAATAAAAATTCCTCACGGTACCTTTACCGTTGGAAAACAAGATGCTGAAAAATCTATAACAGATAGAGCCATTAGTATATAAAATGATCTATTGTCATACTTTCAAAATATCATTAAAAACCAAAAAATTATTAAATTACAAGTTTAGCTAAAAAAAATTTATTTAAAAATTCTTTTTTTATTTATTATTTTGTTTATTAATATATATTTATTTGAGTTATCCTAAAAAGCCAAACCGTAAGAGAAGGGTTAGTAACGTCTTATTTTACATATCAACAAAAAAGCATTTCCTTAAGCTTTTTGAAAAATTCTCAGTGAGTCAAAATATTCTTTGGTCACATTCATTAAGCTAAAAAAATGCTTAAAGGAAATATAAAGAGGCATGTATTAATACTTTTAACTAGGTAATTCTGCCCAAACCTTTTCTCAGTTTTTATTTTCTTTATTTTTAAAAATTTAAGTTTTATTATAAAACTAAAATGGTGAAATTTTACAATATTTTTTATTTATGAAAATTTATTTTTTTCTACATTTTATATTACATTAAAATTTTCTATTAGGGTCTTCTATCTTCATAATTAACTCTTTTGATATAATCTTCTCTATCATTTCTGTCTCTAAAATATTACATAGTCTACAAATAAAATAGTACTTTACATCTTTTTTTTTCAATTATTATTTAGTTCTATCAATTCGTCTATAAAAATAACTTCTTATCTATTTTTAACACAGATCAATATATTATTATGAATGCTTATAAGGATTGTATTAAAACTCGGGTCAGAAAATTATTACAAATAGAGCGAGATTTTCTTCAAAGGTAATATTCGATCATGGTGGTTTCATTTCTGGAATCAGTTTTCGCATTTAGCGTATGAAAATGTCTGAAAGTGTTAATCAAATTTTTGAATGAATCCTGAAAATCTATAAACTAATAAATTTTAAACATAATTTTTTTAAAAATAAATTTAAGAAAGACATTTACTAGTTTCGACAGAAGACTGTTCTCTTCAAAGGAAAAAGATATAGTGAGCACGTTCGTTCTCACTTTTTCCTCCTAAGAAGGCTCTCTTGTGCTTAAAATAGTGAAAATGAATGTATATCATCATTTACAATTTTTTTTTGGAAAATTTTTCTAATGGGTATTAACATCAAAAATTCTATATTTATTAAATATAATCTAGAAAATCATTATAAAGTGGAAAAAAGTAAATTTTCTAAATAGGACGAAATTATTCAAAAATGAAAAAATGAATCTGACTACAAATTAGCTAGAGGTAAACTATAACCATAATTTTAATCTAAATAGTCAAAAATAATTTTAGAATCAATTGAACATGGCCGATGTAATATGTATGGATAAGCTTGTTTTTAAAAATTAAAAAAAGAATATTTGGCTTGTAAAAGCTAATTTACTGAAAATTTGAATATTTTTAGTAAGTTAAATAACAAAAGTTCGTTAATTAGATAAATAAATACAATATTTAGCAAAAAAACTAAGATATAAAGTTTAGATTCGCTATTAATTATTTAATGGATTCGCGCGAGAATTCTTTAAAAATATTTAATATTTTGGGAAAAAAAGAAATAGGGAGGAGGAGAGGGGATGTGCGAAAAGCTCTATTCTTCACCCTCACTAAGGTATCAAAATATACCGTAATGAATAGGATTAACATATGACGCTCTAATAAAGTTCGCATAAAAGGACTACACTAGGAAGAAAAATTTTGATTTTTTTACTTTTCTGGTCCACATTTTGATCAATCTAAGATTAGGATAGAATTTGATGAACTTTATAGTTTTTAAAATAATAAATTGAATTTGGGGATTTAATTAATAAAAATAAAGAAAACTTATAATTTGCTTCAAGTTTCACCAACCTCATCATAAACCACTTTAGCATTCAGTAATCATTAAAAAACGTCGTTATTCCTGGATACATAGGATAAGACGTGCCTCACACACAAATTTGTGGGACTTTTTTTTTTCTTGGCCTGATGTCCTTCCTCAGATTTAACTGTTTTAACTTAAGTATGCACTTTATGCAGCAATAGGAAATCTTAAAAAAATTTATGTATAAAAAATGGGAATATTATATATAAAGCTAAAATATTTATACCTCCCAATGTTATGAGTGAAGAAGAAGGAGTTATGCAACCACACTCTTCCGGCTAATTCAAAGTGATATAGCTAACTTTTGCTATAGTAACAGTTTATGTCATCCATCAATAAATCATACCATTGATCACTGTGCTAGATTATATATTATTGATTATTATCATTGAATCAGTACAACATATCTCTAATGCTATACAAGTTTATCTCCTAATTAATAACTCTATACAAGTGATTTTTCTATTTTTTAAGTGAATTTTTTTTCTTTAATAAAAATTTGTCCTATTTTTTTAATATATACCAATAATAATTCTATATCCTTAATTAGTTCATTTTTATTGTTCATGGACATTTTTTCCTCTGGGCAGTTCAGCTTCAAGGCAATATTAATATCAATATATTCAGAGGCCGAATTCACCTGTTTCCTTTTTTATTTATGTAATTTATTTCTAAAAATTTTGATATATTCATTTGTTAAAATTCGCTGATCCAAATCTATTTCTTTTCACCAACTGTCACAAATTGTAATTTTACTTCATTTCTAGCTATATATCAGGGGTTTTTCAATTTGGGATTACCTACCAACTTCTTGTTTCAGGGAAAATGAAATTCTAACTCGCAAAATATCTTAAGAACATGATTAACTGACTAGATTAATATATAAATTAATTATTTCATTCTTGTAATTAAGTTTTTGCTTGAAAAAAAAATTTAAAAATGAAATATCTCTGTATAAAAAACTTATATCCTGATATAAGTGTTGACAAAAATGTCTTTTCATAAAAATTTTTGCGTTATAAAGTTTTTCTTACATTTACTTTTATCCAAATAATAAGGCATCAGGATAATGACGTTGATATATCTTTGCATTTCTCTATAGATTTTTTGGAATTTGATTTCATGTTTAACTTTCATTGAGTAAATTTATATTTACCCTTTTCTCAGTGTATGTAGTAGGTGCTTTAAATTTTTTGTTATATGTTGTTTTAAGCAAATAACAGGCCTAGGAAGTTTGAATATTTAGTAATTGATTCTGATTTCATACTATGAAATTACGTTTTTTATTGATGTGACAAATGTATGCAGTATCACCATATGATATTTGAGTGGACTTTTTTGCAGGACTGGCGATAAAATGTTTTTATACAAAATTGTGTTTATGTGATGTATTGATTAATGGCAACGAATCATTAATCTCAATCGGAAATTCTAATAATCTTTTTCCATCTATCAGCAACGAAATTATTCCGATTCTTAGAAATTGAAAGGTTAAATAAAAATGGTTCGTGATCCTTTAAAATCCTAACGTTTTATTTTACTTGCAATTTTTGAAAATGATAAGTTGGTTGTTTAAAAAATTCCTTTTAATAAATTGATGATATTTTTATAAGAATAGTCAATCTGTATACGCCAGTGATATATTGTATATTGTCGAAGTCTATAAACGTATTTATTTTTTGGGTCTTTCCAAATTTTACATAGCTTAGAAATATAATATATGAATACTTTACATATATGAACGAACTACAAGTATATTTTTATAATACAAGTGAAAAATATTTAGTTCTGTCTATTATCTCAACAAAAACATATTATGTTTGCTCTGTTTGATGTAGTGTATGCAAATAAATTTAACACATAGTTCTAATATTTAGTTATTGTTATGGAGACTTAATTTTTTTTAAAACCTTGGGTAAGAAAACCTTTTTAAATGGAGTAGTGGGGCTTCATTCGAAGGTAAACACTTGACTCCATGGATATAAGCGTTGAATTTTGATCAAAATCTTTTTTTGGCGATCTTTGTAAATGCTTGAATTATAGAAAATCTCTATACAGCTCTATAAAGTGTAGCACTTCATTCTGATAAACTCACATACATTCAGCATGGTAGCTAAGTTTGATTTTCAAAAAGCATATTTTGTATATTGAAAAGAACCAGAATCTGTCGTTTTCGTGGAATCAGAATCGGCATTTTTCGTGAAATCAGAATCGTGATTTATGATGGTGGGATTTATTTTGAAGGAAAAATAATAAAGAATTAAGAGCCAATTCCGTTCTACATATGTATAGCATACAAGTGTCTAGTCTAGGGTTTCCCAACTTTTTTGTTGCTGTGTACCACTTATGGACTTATTCTGTAAGTACGTACCACCTAACTTTAACGATTAGTTTTTGACCATAAAAGAACTATACCCAAAGGTTAGCAGACACGTTAAAATATAAATACAATACAAGTAAACGAATCCGCAATTAAAAAATATACAAAACTAAACTTAATTTATTTGCACATGTGCACAACCATAAACAAGCAAAATATCTAACTTATCGACCAATAAGTAGCCGTAAGTCAATGCGATGGCTGGATTTGCTTTTCTTCTACTAGTTTTGCAAGCCGTGGAGAGATATTATGCTCACACACGATCGGAAATTTTCTGGATTTACGAAACGATTTCTTGTCTTCGACTTGATTGTAAGAAAGGTAGAAAAGTCTTGTTCGCATTCCCATGCCGTTGGAAATATAAGAAGCTGAGGAATTGCTTTTCATTAGTGACGGATAGGAGGGTCTTACATTTAACCAGAAGTTGACCAATTTATGATTTTCACCTTCGTCGCTCTGCAAATCGATGAGTTCTTGTTCACCAGTTCCCACTGTAAGATCACCAGTGTTAATAGTAGTGAATGGATTCCGAATGTAAGTGCATATTTGTGCATCACCATCATTGAAGAAGTACTGCCTGATTTCATCTTTCAACAGAAGGAGATCTTTGGTGATCTCTTGGCCAAATGCAATACTAGGCTCCCCCTACCCAAGTGACGCCACATTCTCACACCTTCCAAACGGTGTGTTCTCAATCCACAAATCGAGCTTTCGAGTAAATGCAATCAATTTGATTCAGAAAACAATGATGTTATTTCAGCGCCCTGAGAACAATTGAAATGATACATGACTCCAAAAATATCTGACAGGTAGGCAAGGTAAAGAATGAAGTTTCCATCTTCAAGGATCTTCAGAACTTCGTATCTTTTGTTTGGAAAAACTGAAGCATCTTTCTCAGCACAAAAAGGGGCATAGTGCTATTCCCTCAAGACCGACATCTTACTTCCGTATGAAAAGCAATGACGTGTATTCTGATCCGATATCCTCACAGATGACCTTGAAAAGACGACTATTTAGGGCAGATGTCATAATGTAGTTTACCATCTTAACCATCAGTTTCAAGCTTGTCTTCATATCGGGAGGTAGAACTTTAGCAGAGAGAGCAAATCGGTGTATGAAACAGTGAACAGAAGTGACAGATGGACTATGGAGATACTCCTTACACCCGAGCTTGAAACCCAGAGAGGAGCGCCGTCAGTTGTGCAACCAACTAGCTTGGTCCATTGGAGACCATTTTCTTTGAAAAAGTTTTCATAAGCTCGAACACGTCTTCTCCTTTTGTTGTAGTTGTCATTTCATTGGTCGTACAATTTCACTTGGCTGTCACAATACCAACCGACTGCTGATATTTGTTCCCCGTTTTGTCTAGTCGATTTTCTAAGTCGCTTAAAATAATTAGGATCGCGGTCTTTCTAGTCTGGATGTTTAGTTTGGAGATGGCGTTGTAAAAGGCTTCATTGATGCATTTGATAATGTCTTCATACACACAACACACAGATTCTTCCCTATTCTTCAATTCATAGAACCAAAATTAATATATTGATCGCTATACTGTCGTTTGGGCATCTTGATTTGACGCTATAATAATCTGAAATAAAACTAAAAGTTGCCTTTTAATATATTGAATATATATAATAATTTACATAATAATCGATAAAAATAAACAATCACGAAGATGGCAAGTTAATTAATCACAGCACTGTACCTACTAAGTCAACAGAATGTGTGTGCATGCTACATTATACGCATATACACATATTTATAAGTATTACAGTTGAGGAACTAAAGAAAAGAACTTTAGCCAAATTCGCATTACACTACATTTCTCTGTGTGGGAATTTCTGTGAAAACAAGTACTTTTTTTGAATTTTTAGAAAACATCTCGTGTACCACTTGGAAGACTTTCGCGTAACACCAGGGGTACGCGTACCACAGGTTGGGAACCCCTGGTCTAGTCAGAGTGGGCGTTCTTTTTCTGGATTCGTCTCGGACTAAAAAACAGAAAATACTGCCACAATACTGACTTATTCATTTCAACATTTCAGTTTTAGATGTGATGAAGGTGTACTTTTGGTGGAATGCCTCTTCCCTCACATCTGCACAACGATCAATTTTCGCAACACTCGCAAATTTTTGATTTTTGTCGCGTAGGCAATTTATCCTCACTACAAAAACACTTCTCCACGCACCTTGATGTTAACGTGAAAGATCCACTCCAAAGATTAGCGACACCCTTGCACATTGCATCAGGTGGTGCATTTGATTTTATGCCTTATCTTTATTTTTCGGTAGGCAAAACAACTAACAAATGGTGTATACAGTCAGCTTCGATCTTCGCAATCTATATATTTATACCTATAATTCTCTTCCTTGATTTTATCCAAAAATAGTCAGTTCGACCTATACTCCACTTACTCTTTAAAATAGGTGAAACATTCGTTTAGTTAGAAGTTCTTTTCATTCTTAGGATTTGGGAAAAAGGATGTCGTTAAGTATTTGTTGGAGTGTGGCGCTGATGTCAGTGCGCAAGATGAAGAAGGTCTGAGTGCCCTCCACAATGCGTCCGCCTTTGGGCACTGCGAAATCGTGGCTACTCTGCTTGATAATGGCGCCTGCATCGATGCTACTGATAACTGGGGTTTCACGCCATTGCACGAAGCATCTAGCAAAGGCAGACTCGAAGTTTGCTTGTGTATCCTTTCTTTTCAATTCATTTCTGATGCTAAAGTTATGTCTAAAAACAATTCCAACTCAGTAACTAGCTCTTTAACCCAACGAACAACTACCTGAATAAGTAAATGAATACGAACTATAGAATTATTCAAATTTACTTGTAGACAGAATTGATGAGATTAAAAGAGCCAGAATCAAGGATCAGATCAGACACATCATCAGTTGGTGTAAAAATTCATATAGTACAAATCAATATGATGTATTGAACTCATATAATAACTTTACTCAAGGTGTGATCTTGGAATCTTCGTATATAAAATATTTGAATCCGAGTTTTTATGCATTCTTTGTAGAAAGCTGATGAGCAAGGATGAAAGAATTTTTCTAAAATTGTTCTTTTATTTTATTTTACAACCTGAATTATTCAAGTAGCTAACTTATAATATTACACTCGTTTAAATATTTTTTTCTTAACATATCTATGTTTCGCATACTTTGAGGTTTATTAAGACGTTGGGTTTTTGCATTAATTGCATTTTTGTTTAATATTTTATTACTCCAAAAGTTCTTTGTGGTGCGACAATTGCTTTAAGTTAAAAATAATAGGACCTATTGTCCCTTGAGTTCAATTAATGAATCCTGTTTTCGGAGTCATTAGATGGCAGGCAATACCTTATGAGACAACATAAAAATCAAAAAATGATATTTAATGTATACGTAACATACAAAATATGGAAGGCATATTAAAGATAGATATCCTAGTATACTTTTTGATGCTAATATTAACGCTACACATATAACGCTTTTCCAGTGTATTGCTATGCTGCTAATGCATGATTTGTTCATCTTATTTTATTTCTTTACCCATGTTGATTTATTGAGTTTACAATTTGGCTAGTTTCTAAACTACCATAAATTATAACTTGAAGTATATTGAGATGATGACGACCTACCAAAGATAAAAGATGTACAGAAATTTATTGAGTTTCATAAAGTTTTTTTTGATTATTTTCATGTGTTATTTTTTTCATCCTACGTTTTTCATTATATTAAGTTTTTGATTGGTATTATTTTTGTTAATAAAAAATCTTTTTAGGTGGTATTTTAATATTCTTGCAGAATACAAATTTAATTTCATAGTTTATGAGTGAATATAAATAACATTTCATATCTATCAAGTTATTTTTATGTGTTTTTACACACACACACACA